>JAAGNO010012960.1:0-14548 GCA_033439905.1 Ceryle rudis | reverse complement strand
CTACGATGTGTGACCTTGTTGGTTGGAATTACTAAAGATTCAGACTGAGAGCAAATTTTAAAACTGGGGTAGGTTTTTAATTTTGTTTTTGTAACTCCTTTTCCTTGCCTTTTCCCTCCCCACCGGCCGGCCGCCGGAGGGTCCTTCCCCGGGGAAAGTTGCTCGGCGCCCACCGGGCGAGGGGCGGGAGGTGTCCGGGGCTGCCTCCCCGCCTCCCGTGCGTGTCGCCGAGCTATTTATTTAAATTGCAAATAAAGCGCCTCAGCGCCCGCCCTGCCGGGGAGAGACAGCCCGAGTGCCGCACCGGGCGGCCGGACGTCGGGAGGGAGGCTGCCCCGCGGGGCTGGCAGCGGCAGAGACGAGCCCATGGCCGGCGGGGCGCCGGACCCTCTCCCCGGGGCTCTGCTCTGCGCCCTGCTCTGGGTGGCGGCAGCAGCTGCGGCGGCCGGCCCCGGGGGCAGCCCCGCGCCCGGCGCCTTCGGCCGCGTCTACCGGGGCGCCGTGAACATCAGCGCGGAGCAGGTCTACGCCTTCGCCTACAGCAGCGAGCCCGGGCAGGTAGGAGCGTGCCTCGGAGCGGCAGCTTCCCCGCGGCGGGGAAATGCACCGTGCCCCTCGCTCTTCCTCCCTCCTTCCCTCCGCCGGTGTGGCCGGAGGCGGGGTGGGGGGGAGAAGCCGGCGCCGCTGCGGCTCTGTCGCCGTGCAGCAGCGGGCCGGGCTCTCCCTCCACGCCCTCCGTCCTGCCCGCATCTTCCCCTCGCCCGCCCGCGGGTCCCTCAGCACCGCCAGGGCACCCCGGGGCCGCAGCGCCGGAGGGTGGCGGTGTCCCAGAGGGCACGGGATGGGCGGGCGGTTTGGTGCACCCCCTTGAGCGGGGGGTTGATCCAGTGCTTCTAGCAGCAAAACCGGTTTCAAGTCTAGAAGGGAATTACGAGGATAATAGTACTACTTAGAAAAAAAAAAAATCAAATTAGATAAGCCTTTTTAAATACCATTTTTTACACTTGAGCGCTTCTGTAGGATCAGGGTGCTCTCCCCCGGGAGGTGAGGCAGGGCTGCTCAGGTGAGGTATGATGTGGGAAGGCTGCAGGGCAGCACTGCTAAAGCCATGGCTGTTTGATGGGGGAAGGAAACCTGTCATTCATGTATGCCTAGCTATTGCGGGTTTCCCTCCGCCCCCTTTTTAATGTCATGTTTATCTCAAGTAACTAAGTGGTACCTTGGCAACTCTGCCCCCATTGTTTGGCTTGGGTGTTAACTGCTGAGTAAGATGTTCTGATGTACCAAAAGATGGTGAACTGGGCAAATGAGTCTTCCCTCCTGTCCTCAGTTGCACAGAAACCCATTGATTTGTCCATGCTTCTATTTTCTCATGCTTTAATATCAAGAGAGTTAGTTGGTAGCACAATAAAAGGGTGTGGAGGAAGTGGGGGGATAGCAGGAGGAGATGGTGTAATCGTCCCTTGCTTTGCTCTGAAATTCAAAGATCCAGACCTTTAAAGGCTCATCTTTCTTCTGTTATGTGTTTTACTATGTAATAAAATGCACCTGGTATTTATGGGGCAGGAGTTATACATCAGGGCTGGGATGCAACTGAGCTCAGCATTACTTAACTGTTGGGTGTCACCACCGAACCCAGGAGGTCAAAAGTACACATTGGGCTTGAGCCTCCTTGTAGAAGCTGTTGGTGATGTAAGTTAGCCTTTTTCAGGTGGTTTAGGTATTGGGTATTATGAGGAGGACCTGTTGGCTGACCAAATGGGGGTTTGTTAGCAGAGGCAGCATGCACACTGACTTGGGTTAAAATTAATTTAGTAGCTTTCATTTAATGTGGTTTTTGATGCAATGTGTTTAGATGGACACCTTCCACAGACAAGTTTTCTCTCCTGGATAAGTAGAGAGATAGTGGAGTAGCAGGAGGCGAGAGAGGGAGTTTGTGGCTGCTCAGTGGTGTTTGCAGGTATCTAAATGTGTTTTCTGCTCAATGGTTACCTTCAGACTCGAGGCCATTCCTGTAGCTGTGAAGAGCCACACACTCAGACTGTGATGCATTTAAGTGGGAATTTTAGTGAACTAATCTCCATGCTCCTGTATGCTGGAATGTGAAATCTCTGCAGAGATACTGAGCTGGTCAAGAGGATATCTAAGAAGGGAAACTTCAGGTTTGAGGCTTACTTATTTATCTTTAACATCACTCTTCAAGCACTGCCATGAATGTGCTTAAAGAGGGCCATGCATCCAGTTCTTGCTATGAAAACTAATTTGGAAGAGAGAAAAACACTTAAATAAAGTTGGACTGTCCTAGGGCGCTTTCTAGCGAGGGATGTCAAGGACAGAGAAGATCCTAGAGAAGAAAAGGCTTCATGGAGACCTTATTGTGACCATTAGATATACTGGCCCTTAGATAGCTAAAAGGGGCTTATAAGAAAGATGGAGAGGTAATGGTCTATACTGACAGGACAAGAGGCAGCATTTTAAAACTGAAAATACTTGGGTTGGACATAAGGAAGACTTTTCTTTTTTTACAGTGAAGGTGGTAAGATACTGGAACAGGATGCCCAGAGACATTGTGGGTGTTCCATCATTGGGAGAGTTCAAAGTCATGTCAGATGGGGCTTTGAAAAACCTGATCTAGAGAAGATGTCCCCCTGCCCATGGCAGGGTGTTTGGACTACATGATCTCTAAAGGTGCCTTCAAACTCAAACTGTTCTATGATTATTCACTAAGGCCTACAGATGTTATTCTTGAGCTGAACCAGCAGAAGCTTGCAAGAAGGTGTCTGGCCTAATAGGGATAATTGGCTGTGGGTCTGTGCAGCTCCCTCCCCAGTTGCAACCCTGATCTGATGAGAGGCAAACATGTCTGAGTCTCCTCTTGCCAGCCTGGTCAGCAGCAGAGATGGATCTGTTCCAGCAGCTCTCTGTCTCTGTGTTGATGAGAATTGCTTGAGGTTTAGAAGCTTGGTAGTGGAAATCTTGACTTTAATCTTATGGACAGGCTTTTCTCCTGCAAAAGTTGCAAAGGTACTTAGGTTCATGTTGTCCCCTGGGTAGTTTTGGGATCTTCTATAGGAATACAAGTCCTGCAAGAACTCAGTGTAGTAGTCTTTGCCTTTCACTGCAATTTTTAGCCTCAAACTCATGGCGAGTGGAGCATCAGCCAGTGTTTGCCAGTTGCTTGCCACTTGTGAGCTCTCTGCTCTTCCTGGTCTTTTCAGTCTCCTGTCTCTGTGCTGATGTCAGGTCAGCCAGAAGCCTCTGATACCTTGAGGCAGATACCACATGGACCATTAACCTCAGATATAGGAAAATTAATTGAATAAAAAGAGCATTTTTCCATGTGGAAGGGCTGCAGTGGGCAAGTTTAATTGCCTTTCTTCTGAAGCAAAGCCAGGTCTGGAGTGGTCTGGCTCTGAAGCAGGGGTTTGTTTTTCTGATGCTGTGAATTCTGCTGTTTTCCCCTCTCTTCTGTGCTCTCATGAGGACAGGCTGACAAAGCAAGGGCCAAAGACAAGATGTGAGGGCTGGCTTGTGACCTATCTGTCCTTTAAGAGTTCCGATTGCTCATGTGCTATGGCTCTCTGGGCACATTTGAAAATGCAGCTGAACAGAGCAAAGCGTGAATGATGGATGAGAGGAAGGAAAGAACGAGATGATTACTCCTCTGTTTAGTGCTTTAAAGACTTAGCACTTTCTGACAAGTGTTGTGCTCACCTGATCTCAGAAGATGTTCTCCATCCACATGATCTTCCTTACTCCTTGGGATACAGATATGTAGGCTTGAGGGAAGGCAAAAAGCAAGCCCTATGAGTTTATTTACAAGCAATTGTGTGCAAGGTGAAGAAAGTGCAACTCGGGGCTCTGGAGCAGAGCTGCTTTGAGACAGGCAACTAACTTCCCTTCTGTGCAGCTCCTGGGTGTGCAAAAAGTAAATAAGGGTACTTACTGATCAGATCACCTAGCTGAAGCTCTTATGCATGTATACATTGTCAGGTTTCCTTTCTCTGTATGTAGAGCAGGGAAAACCCCTCCTATCAGCTGTGCAGAAACACTTCACCTTGTGTTCTGAGGCAGGAGAGCGGTCAGGCTTTTTTTGTAATTGGTGACTAGGATTTAGGCCTTAATTCCCAAGGTAGAGCTGTGAAAGTAAAGCTGTGCTGAGAAGCACAGCCACCTCTGTTGCAAAGGTCTTCTAGAGGTGGCCTGTGAACAGAGGGACATAGTAAACTCCTTCCTCGTGGTGGAAAGTCTTCATTTGTTATGGGGTCATCTTATAGCTTTTTAGTGTGTTTTTCTGATTACTCCTCCTAGCTGCACTTTGAATTTTTCCCCTTCTATGCAGCTGTTTGTTTAAAGTATAACTGTGGGTGTTAAAAATACGATAATAAAGCCAGCAGTTGTGCCTGTCACTATGCACCCATACTCTAACAGCAAAGGCAGATGTGCGCCGTTAGAAGTCTGGTGAATGATTAGTTGGGCAAAAAGCATTATCTTATTTTAGGATTGTTTAGACTGGAGACATCCAGGATGGGGAAGAAAAAGAGCATGCTCATGAGCATCTCCAATTCTACATATTCAACATTGGGAGGGAGGAAGGAAGGAAAACTGATTTGCTGGAGTTGCCTGTGCAGCGTGTTCCTGCTCAGAAGACTGAACTGAGTTGTAAAATGTTTCTGCTAGATTTACCATTGACTGGAGAGGTTTTATGTGACAAGTGAGACAACCTGCTTAGTTCCATGATTACAATAATACCAAGGCTTCTGAAGAGAGGAAAAGAAAAAAGGGGTGTGTGGGAGTACTGAGGGAATTTGAAGTGAATGACTCTTTCCAGCACCATAAGCTCTGGCAGTTGCTAATGGTTGATTTGCTGAAAACACAAATGCCACCTAATACTGTGCATGTGGGTGTTTCCTGTGCTGGGTCTGAAGTGGTGCCGGTGAGTATGGTGAGGAAGAAGGCTTTTGGTGACAACAGGAGTTCTTCTTCCTAGTTGGAGCTCAGGTTAGCTGAATGCATGATTTGGGAGGTACCTGGACTATATTTAGAAAAGCGAGTGTCTCTTAGGAGAACAAGTTTCCAACTTTCCATTTGTAGGCAAGCTGCTGTAATCCAGACACAGCTCTTGCACATTTATGCAGTGCATCTTGGTTGTGATGAGCCCAAAAGCTGAACAGTGGGCTGCACCTATTTTAGGAGAAAGAGTGGGTGATACTTTCCTCCTCCTCCTCCCTTGCCAGGATTAGGAACAGAGCCCCAGTCTCAGTTCCCATATGGTCCAGCCTTAATGTAAGCTGTCACCGGCAGTAGATTAAGCTGTGCCTTCTCTGCTGAGCAGTTATGCCATTTCAGAATGTGTAGTCCTGGAGTGACTGTTTCCTATGTGGAGTCTATCTGAGGAGTGATGAGTTAAAAAAAATTACCCTCAGTGAGTGAGGCCATGTGTTACTATGGAGGGTTGCTAACTTCATTACCCTTCCTTCTTTCATGACTGCAGATGGGGAAAATGTTGACTGACCTAGGGGAAGAGGGGAATCAGCACTACTAGCAAGAACAGAAGTCTTTCAGATAGATGCCTTAAACTTTGTCAACCTCTAGTAGAGACCAAGTGCCTTTTCCATCCTGAAGAGTGTGATGCATTTGTTTTCCTCTGTCCCTTAGTGAATGAGTCTTTTATATCCTAGGTGTGGATGGCAGTTGCATTTGCT
The DNA here is from genome assembly GCA_033439905.1 of Ceryle rudis. NCBI lineage: Eukaryota > Metazoa > Chordata > Aves > Coraciiformes > Cerylidae > Ceryle > Ceryle rudis. The sequence goes on along the minus strand of JAAGNO010012960.1, from coordinate 8,843 downwards.
TTGCTCTAGGCAAGGAGCCAGACCATACGTTCCTCAGGGACTGTGTGATGAGTCACTTGCTCAGACCAAAGCCATCTGTCATAGCTGCAAGGAAACTCCTTGATCTTCTAAACGGGGCAACCTGGTTTAATAAGTGGCAGCCATCAAATCTGTGTTTACTGTTTTCCGCTGTTTCACATGTGAATGCAGGTCCCATTCCAGCACCACGTCTAACAACTTCATGAGCAATTTTTCCATTTCTTGCTTCTGAGTTGTTTCGGGGCTTCATGTGTAGGACTCTTCAGGCTTGAACTAAACTATCTCAAAGTATTTCCTTGCTCTCTTGCATGTCTTCTCCCTTATGTTAGTCTTGGCTCCAACCCAAGTTTCAGCTCACAGCTACATCGTGCATGCAATAAAACTTTAGTCTCCTGTTTGGAGATGGTCGAACCTGAGCTATAGTGGGGGAAACAGGTGTTAGGTTCTGCCTTTCCTTAATGCTGGGTGGAAGCCCACCATTTTAGCCACAAAGATGCAGGTAAAAAACAATTCATTGGGAAGGCTACAGATGTTTGAAGAAGATCTCCTAATGTCAGTAGAGCTCCTGTTATTGCAGATCTCCAGGGCCTGAACACTGTTGCTTTTGGGTTGCTGGCTCTAGTCTGTTCACCACAGGACACTGGAAGGGCTTCAGTGCACCACTTCTGGAACCTGATTCCTTATGAGGCAGAAATGTAGGCACAATATCAAATCCAGAAAAATCAAAGCAAGTTGTAGTATATGATGACTGAAGCCAAGTGAGGTTCAACTGAATCCTGTTGGAATAACTTTTGTGTATATAACTCAAAAGGTTTTTTTAAAGGAACAAAACCAACACAGAAACAACCCTAGGAGGTGATGGCATGTGCAGTGTAGAGCATACAGTATTTGGAATGCTCTTGCTGCTTCTCAGTGGGGACTCTTGGCCACTCTTCACCCTGCTGAGAGTCACACAAAAAGCTCTTGCTTATAGGAGAAAGCAAAAGTAAATTATGAAGAGAAATGATGTGAGCATCTGCTGAAAACATGAGCTTGACTGTTGTTTTCTGCAGCAGAAAATATAGTCTTGAAAACTTCAACTCTGACAATAATGGGACATCCTAAGTGAAAGAACGGTGTGGGAGGTGGCTTTGCTTTGATCTGGGGACGGGATCACCTGAGGTCCCTTCAAACTGAAATTATTATTTGGCCTTTTAGTGTGTTGTTTCTTATGGGTTTTCCTACCTCAGAGGGCAAAATAGAATGCATCTTGAAGGAGGCTCTCAGTTTGCAGGCTTTAGGAAAAAAAATGGAGAGGTCTGCTCTTGTTTCTTGCAGGATGGCCTGCAGACCTTCAGATGGTGACCTCAGCGCTGGCAAGAATTTTATTTTTCTTTCTAATGTGTAAGCTAATGCTGGAGCCTGATAACAAAAGCATCTCCTTTAAGTTTGGATGTAATTCTAAATCTTAAAATCACTTTTCTTGTTGGGCTGTCCTGTTGTTTAAAACCAAAGGTGATCAGATTTTGTTGTTCCCCTCCCCATCCCCCAGTGTATTTACATTAAAAAGGAAAAAAAAAATTCTGAATAAGAGCAACTTTATCGAAATGTCTCTCCTCAGGTTGAACTCTTTCCAAGAACAGGGTAGCAATTTATAATACAAACATTTGCATTGCAAGTGGGGGCTGAAATGTCCTTAAATAACACGTGCAGAAGTTGCTGGGTAGGAAGGGACGCTTTTCCTATACAGACTTCATCTGCTATTTCAGGGGATATTTAGGGAATGAAAGTGCAGTCTGTAAAAGCCATACTGCAAGGGTGTGCCATCTGCTTCGTTTGAGAATATAGTTTAGTGTGATTGCATAAGCAAACATTATTTCCTGCTGTGCATACTCAGAGAAACACAGAGGATTTCAGAAATGGCCTTCCTTACTTTCTTTATGCTGACGGTTTTCTTTGGGCATAGAAACAGCTACTTTGGTGTGATTTAAAACAAATGAGCAATGCTTGGAAAAAAAAAAAGGAAAAGAAAAAGAGAATACACGTAAGATGCGTAACTCAGTCCACATCCCAAGTATCACTGAGGTGAAGAAGTTGGCAGCCAAGAAAGAACCAGATATTTATGTTGACAGTAATCCCTGAAGTTATTGCTGTGAGTTTGAGGTGGCAGCAAATTTAGAAAGGTTATAAACCCTTTTGTTTCAAGGGTTGCCCTAGCCCACAGTTCCTGTAGCTAACCCACAGCCCACAGCTGCTGTAGGTTAGGAAGATGCTATTTATACTTTGTTCCTTAACTGGCTCTTCTGAAAAGAACTTAGTTGTTTATTTTTAATAGATGTGGCACTTCAGGACATGGTTTAGTGTCATTTCCAACCTTAATGATTCTCTGATTCTAGTATCTTCCTGAAGTCTGAGAGTGGTCACAAAACAGGTCCCTACTTCATTCAGCATGTCAACTCCTAGTTTTTCCTTTCTCGCCGTCTTGGAGACTCCCTAGTGACATTGGTTAGAGGACAAATTTCAAAAAAGGAAAAAGAGAATATTAGCATGCTTTGTATGTGTCTTACTTCTATTTATGCTGCACAGACACTGTTGCAAACAAGTGAACTCATGGGAACGTCTGTGGCAGGCTCTAAGTCCACACAGCATATTTACACAAAGTGGAACTTTTAAGTGAAAAATAGGAATCCTGAAACAATTACGCTAATGGCAATTGCACTATGGCTGTGCTTCACATACCCAGAGTCCATCACTTAGTTTTTTGCTGCTTTGGATATTTAATACTTCTGGCAGAAATGCTGGAAGAAAACTGTGGGCCAAGGTTATTTGACAGATTGCTTTTGGCAGTTAAGGTTTATTGACATTAGGGCACTAAGTCAGACAGAAAGGCTGAAAGGGAATGCTCCTCTGAGCTCCACTTGTTTCTCATGAGAGAGCAGGAAAGGGGTTCTGTAAGGCCTGTCACTGTCTCATAGCTATTTTCCTTCAGGGTCTTGGCTTCCCCCTGTGGCCTTGGCAGTGGGAAGAGCAGCGGAGTTGGGCACTGGCAGGTATGTGCTACACTGCACATACAACTGTGTCACTGCCTCAGTTGCTCTAGCTCATCTGGCTGTGTTCTGCTTCACTTAATTTCAGGGTTTATACAGAAATGAAGCACCTCTTTCTTGTGCAACGGCAGACAGCAGCAACTCAGTGGCTTTTGTAGAGGTATCCTGTGCTGAGACCTTCCATTGTAACTAGCAGCTGGCGTGTTTGCTTGCTGGATGTGTTCCCTGCCCGCTGGCTTGGCTTGGTGCCTCATCAGGCCCACGACCAAGTGCTGTTGCAACGTGGACCAATAATCCCCAATGGTCTCATAAGGAGCAGCTTGCCTGTGGGTGCGGTGGGGAGCACGGCGAAGGCCTGCTGTGTTCTGAAGGTTTTGCTTAGTGTGAGGCCATGAAAAGGACTCCCCAGTAAAGCTCTGGAAAACCTTTGCTTGCAGCAGAAACTGTTGTTGCAACCTTCTGCCTGCCCTCAAATTCACTCTCCAGCAGTCTGAAACTTATGTGTAATCTCTGTGGGAAATGCAGACTTAATAATCAGTCCAAGGACACTTTTGTGTCAACAGAAGCCTGGTCTATTTAGCTTAATGTTTGCAGCCATGTTGGTCCTGTTCAGCTGTGTGAATCTGGGACCAGGTCCTTCTGTCTGTTCCCATCTAGAGAATGGAATTCAGATGCACGTTTTATAAATGTCTTTTTTTTTTTTTTTTTTTTTTCCCTCCTCCTATCTGCAGGGTGGAGATAGAGCTGAAGTACAAATATTTGCCTTTCCTGGTCTAACACGTTTTTATATAGTGCTGAGAGCTCTCTCTTTATTCAGCTGTCTAACTGCTCTGTCCACCTTGAAATACAGAAAAAAGCTCAAGGTCAGTCATCTGAGAAACAAAACTGTCCTGAACTTGGCTGGTGAATAGAGATGCACAGGGCAGAGGCTTGGCAATGGGAAGGAATGTGAGGAACAGAAGTTTCTGAATCTGTCCTGTCCCCTTGTCAGCCCCACAGTGCAAAAGGCAGCAGTATGGATATTGCCAACAAATGTTTGTGCAAGGCCTGGATGTCAAATGGAGTATATAGTACATGAGGTGGTTTCCAGAGATCCAGCCTGGACTGTCCCACCTCAAACCTAACTGCATATCTGCAGCAGGTGAGGATTTCAGCTTGGAAGGTACAGATGAAATCTGGTACCCTATCACAGTACCAATCTAGACAACCTCCTTCTGTGTGTGTACAAGGAAGGGCAGGGGAGAGGTGCAACTAATTTTCTGCATTGCTAGAAACTGTCTGCTCCCAAGTGAAGTCCCTCAGCAGTGGTGGTGTTGCAGGAGTGATGGCAGCCTGTTTGAAGCCTCTTACTGCCCGGGCAAAACTTCTCCTCATCTCATCAATGCTAAAGTGATGTAGAGGAGGTTCCTAGTCTTTTGTTCTAGTGCACAAGATTATTGTTATTTTAAATGAAAGCTGTAGTTTTCAGCTGGAGTTCTTCTTGTCTCTACATGTAACATAGTTAGGATCTTATTTCTTTGTTGGGAGGGATGTATGTAATGGGAGCAGTGGTTCTGTAGCAGGAAGGGGTTCTTGTATTAGAACTGCTTGTTCTTGGAATGAAATAATCTTTGGAAAGGTGTGGAGGGATAGTGATGTTTGAACTACATAAATCACCAGCTTTTTTTTTTCTTTACCTTCCACTCTTCTAAAAATATTTTTCTGGACACAATGCCTTTGAGACAAACATCAAATGCTGACATTCCAAGTGAAATATGGCACTATTAGCACTGTCTCGGTGGTGAATTCATTAAATCTGCTGCATGAAAATTAGTAGATTGTCTATATCAAGACCACAGAATCTGCAAGAAAAGCATGGATTGAAAGTTTAAGGTATGTTAATTGGAAGAAGGCCTGAAAAAGTAAAAAGATCAATTCATAAGTGCTACACATTGTTATCTCTGTCCCCTGTGATGCTTCTGCTAGACAGTTCATCCTGCCAGGCAAGTCATCTTTCTCTAAGACACTAATCAGGGTTCCTTCCACTCTGTAGTACAAATTGGAGTGATTGATAGCAAATGAGAGAAGCCCTGTTTGCAGTTAAATGTTAATACTTTCCCAGTTTCCAAAGCTTCCCCATAATTACATCCAGATTCTGCTGAACTTTGTTGCTCTAGAATCTCCAAGATCATTTGCAAGTGGTGGGGAGGATCTGGAGGGACTGTTAGTTGGGAGCTTCTTGAGCAGGTTTGGCCCACAGGCAAATCCCATGTCATATTTTGGAGGAATAGCTATTTTGTCAGGCAGAGGTCCATCAACCAAAGCTTTGTGCTGCTGGGAGCTGCTGCTGCATCCTTGACATATGTGAGGGGGAGATGGAGCTGTATCCTGGGGCTGGGGTCTGGTCCTTCCACTGGAAGAAAGAAACCTGCCCATAAGAGGCCTTGTGTTACTGTGGTGATAGTAAGGGTAGCAGGATAAATAACTAGGTGGACTGGAACATCAGTTGCCATCTGTCCAACTTCTTAATCACTCTGTTTTTTTCCTGGGCTTTTATTATGAAGATTTTGGTGGGGTTAGGTGATGGAATGATGCTCCTGATTAATCTGGGCTATGTGCAAACATAGAAAGAGCAGAGGTATTGCTAACATATTGAGGTGAAATTTAAAGTACACTGGGATCTTCTTAGTGACCTGCTCTGTAAATGTTGCTTCTGAATTCCTGATGTTCCTCTCTGTCCAAAGCACCCTGGTTGAATGTGGCCTGGGAAGCACTTTGCCTGTGAAGACTGCAGAGAAAGGGGAGAAGGATGAAGTGTAATGAGATCAGACCTGAGCCCATACTTAGGCCAGAGGTGGTCTTGCCTTGATGCAGCTGGATGCTACCCCAGATATTATCAGATCTAAAAGAGCTGAAGGCATCTGAAGGTGGGCTTTCATGGGAACAGAGCAGAGGGTCTCTAACCAGCTGTTTGAGGGAGCAAATAGTGCTGAACACAGGAGAGGTGGAGAGAAGTTATGTATGCTGGTAATATAGCACATACGAGTTTTCACGTGGGTAAGAAATGAGGGTAAGTACTGAGATTTTAAAGAATCTTGAACCTTGAGGATCTTGCCTCCCTCCTCCCAGTAATCCTATTGCTTACTACTTTAATAGTAGCAATATTGTAAGGCAATGGCAGCAAAGCTGAGTAATGTTGTAGGTGGTGTATGGTCAGCTTATTTTTGTGGAGAGAGGGAAATCAAATGAGTGGTCCAACTGCTGGATCACAGCAGATGGAAGGGATCTGCTCTCCCTTCTCAGGCTTCTCACTATCAAAGGGTTAATCACCAAAGCTGTTGTTTCCCTTTTCTTGTCCTCCCCTGAGATAAATGGGAAACTTTTTATTGTGGGTGGTCAGACACCATAACAGGTCTCCCAGAGAGGCTGTGGAGTCTCCATGAATCCAAAACCTGTCCAGACAACTTACTTCAGGTGGTTGTGCTTGAGCAGTGGTATTGGATGAGATGATTTCCAGAGGTCCATTTCAACCTCAACCATTCTGGGATTCTGTGATTTACAGCAATGTCCCTTTGAGAGGTGCTGTGTGGTTGAGCCTTATGCCATGATGGACACCAAACATTTAAGTGGATTGCCCCTTTGCCTTTGTGGTGAAGGGGTGCCACAGGGACAGTGATTAAAATTTTCTTGTAGTAAGATGTGGGCTGCAGGGTTTGTCTCCTGATACTGGCCTAGATGCCGAGCAGAAATCCTTATCCTGAATGTTTGCACTGTGGCAGCTGTTGCTCTTTGATACCTCCAGGGAAATGCTGCAACACTTCTCTGGGGTAAGGATACAAGAGTCACAGGTAAGCCATGTGCTTAGTATCAACCAAGCACAAGCTTTGGCCATCAGGAACGAAGATTAGGCTAGATGGAGGTGTCACCTTGGGGAGGTCAGTTCCACTAATTTTATAATAACCAAGTACACCCCAAGCTGCAAATGAGGCAGCTTCTTGGTCATTAAGTACTGCACCAGGAGAGTGCCAGAGCTGTGTGCTGGGAGCTGAAGGTTTTATGACACTGTCCCTCTTAACCTAACATTTCTGAGGGTCATTCAGTAGAGACTGTACAAGGAGCAGACCTTGGGCTTTCAATGGCTTAGTCTATAAAATGGAGATGGTTGCTGCTGTGAGCATAGAGCATGTCATTGCAAAATCAAGAGGCCTTTCGGTAGTTGTATATTAACTATCTGTAGGAAGCTAAAACTTACAGAAGTCTTTGGTTACCCGAACAAGCCCTGCAGGCATCTGGAGTGGCAGTGGCCACAACAGCAGAGCTGCCTGAAAATAGATGCTTGGTCCTTAACAGAATGAATTAGTCTTTGCATTGTTTGTTGTTAGTTAAGTAAACATCTAATGGCCTTGGATTCATAGGAAGGGCTTTTTTTTTTTTTTTTTTTCCATTTCTTAAAGGAAACTTGACTGCTCAGGCTAGTAAAACATCTAATCTGGAAGAGCCTTAATTCTGGGGAAAAAAAAAACCCAGATATGATCAGTGTATTCACCTTTCACTGCTGTGTCCAAAGCCTGGGCAAACAGTAAAAGTAGTATTTTTTTCTTTATTTTTTTAATATCATTCAGGATTAGCATATATGTCAAATAACCAGTACGTTTCTTAACTTGAGAATTTAGAAGAAGCAGAGGTGCAACTTGCAAAGTCTTCCAATGATTACAAATGAACTGCACTCATTTAAAGTAAGCCTGACTATGTGATGCACGTCGTGGGCTGTGTTCTGTATTCGTGAAATCAGTGCAGAAGAGAATTTCCTGATGTGTGGGTAGTTGAGGATGCATAACCCTGCAGCGCTGTTTGCTGTGAGCTTCCCAGTGCGTCGTGCTGATGTGCTGAGCCCTAGAGGGTTCACGGAGTAGTATCCAACCAGAGGCAGTGTGAATTACTTCACCTTCACAAGTGGGCTTGAACTGTTTCATGGGCACAAAGCTGCTGGACAGGTAGCTGGAATGTGTCCTTTCTGCAATGATAGTTGGTTTCCCAATGGATAGAGAATGGGTCCATGTTCTTGTGGGACTTGGTTTGACCATTATGTCTTCATGCTCCTTAGACATGTTTTCTTGTTCACTCCCAATGTTTGGGTCCCCATTCCTTGTCACGATGACCACAGCAAACACCTACAAGCAAGCAGCAGCTTGTTCAGCTCAGTCCCTGTGTTTCCCACTTACACCTCTTTGTGCAGGCTCAGCTCTCCCAGGCAGAGCAGCCACAGAGTGGAAGGTTGCTAACTTCCAGTGCTGTCTGATGGTGGTGGCCTTGTGTGCTGATACCTTTCAGGTGTTACCTGTGAGGCTTGCTTTGTGATGGTGTTTTTCTTAACTTGGTTTTAGCACCCTACAGTGAAATTTACTTGGAAACAAAATTGCATATGTAGTTTTTGTGGTCTGAGAAGAAGCTGGAAGGCATGTCTGAGGAGTATTACAGAAGTTTAGAAACCAGAGGGCAATGGGAAAAGACTCCAGTGTTTGCCCTTCTATCTCAAGGGGTTTTTAATAAAATTACATATGTTGGGTTTTGTTGAAAACTTATTTTTTTAAGGAATTGGTGGCTGTAGCCTTGATTTTTATTTTTATTTTTATTTTTTTTTCCCCTGCCACCATCACTATAATACAATGATTTTGGCTTTCAAGAAGGTGTTTTGTTCCAGTAAACTGAACTCCCTAGAGTTGCCTAGAACTGCTAAATAAGTAGTAGTGGTCAATGGCTCAAAGTCCAGATGGAGAGCAGTGACAAGTGGTGTCCCTCAGGGGTCCGTACTGGGGCCTG
>JAAGNO010012959.1:0-33766 GCA_033439905.1 Ceryle rudis | reverse complement strand
GCCGGCAGCCCTGGCGGGAGGGGCTGACGGGCCGGGGGCGCCGCCAGAGCAGCGCGGCCACCCCCCTACCCGACCAGGAGCCTGTGGGGAGCCAACAGCCCGAGCGCAGGCGCAGCGGCCTCTGCGGCAGCTGGTGCGGCCCAGGGACCGTCTGGCCGGGGGGCTGCGGTTCGGGAAGGAGGAGGCGCGGGCGGGGCGCTCTGCCAGTGCTACAGCTGAGTTCAGCTGGTGGGAACTGGTCCCCCGCTCCTGGCTTGAGAGGCGAACTCGACTAGTGGTCGTAGCCCTCCCTGAAGAGGACCCGGCCATGGTCCCCGCTCGGCCGAGAGCCGCTGCCAGAGGGACGGTGGGGACCCAGAGGCGGCTCCCGCACCAACCCGCAGCCGGCAGGGCTAGGGCTGCAGGGAGCGCCTGGGCCCGGCACTGGTTCTGGGGGGAGCAGAGACAGCCCTGTGTGCCTCGTGAACTGGTGAATGATCTGCTCAGCCTGGGGGCAGAGCTGACAGAGGAACTGGAAAGGTGAAGGAGCATCAGGGAGTATGAGAGGAGATGGATCGCTGGAGCCACAGCCTGAGGCCAAGGCAGCAGCTGGAGGCTCCACCAGCAGCAGAGGGTCCCCTCCCCTCTTGGCACCGGGCAGAAGGAGGGGACCCGAGAAACAGGGGGGAATGGAAACAGGTCCCTGCACGGGGGGCAGGCGAATCCTCTCCTGGCCTTCCCCACCTGCCCAGTTGTCCCTGTGCAACAGGCTTGGGGCTCTGGAGCTTGAGGGCCAGGCAACTGAGCATGTAGATGAAGGTCCATCCAGAGGGTTGCCTGGGGGGAGTCAGCCAACCCCACATATTTGGACTGCTCGTGTCAATGAAAAAAGAAGGGTCCTTGTTGTAGATGATTCCCTTCTGAGGGGACCAGAGGCCCCATGTGCTGACTAGACCCATCCCACAGGGCAGTGCTGCCTCCCAGGGGCCCGGGTTAGAGACATCACCAGGAAACTCCCTGCTCTGGTTCATCCTTCTGATCATTACCTGCTACTGGTTATGCTGGTTGGTAGTGATGATGTTGTGGACGGAAGTCCAAAAGCAATTAAAAAGGACTTTAGGGCACTGGGGCGATTGGTTGAAGGATTGGGAGCACAGGTCGTGTTTTCCTCCGTCCCGTCAGTGGCAGGAAGAACACTGAAAGGAACAGGAGAACACACCTGATGAACTCATGGCTCAGTAACTGGCTGTAACCGGTGGAATTTTGTTTATTTTTTTGACCTTGGGCTGCTGGCAACAGATGTGGAATACCTGTTTCAAAGGGGGGAAGGGACCCTGGGGCAAGAGCGAGTGCGGTTCATTGAAAGGTCAACCAAACTCAAAGGGGGATGGGGATAAAACTGGGCTTGCTAGAGAGGATCCTGGGAGCAGCCTGCCAGCACCTGTGGGGCAGTGTGGGGGTGAGGTCTTACAGTCGGCTGTCTCAGTGGAGGTGGGGAATGATGATCCACGTGGCAGCAAACACACGAGAGTTGGTGGGCTGGTAACTACTGAGGCATCTCAGAACTGGCTGGTGGAAGTTGGGGCTTCTCCCCCCAAGGTGGCAGGACCATCAGCCCAGCTGAAGTGCATCTACTCCAGTGCTCACAGCATGGGCCACAAACAGGAGGAACTGGAGGCCACTGCGCAGTGAGAAGACTGTGACATAGCTGCCATCATGGACATGTGGTGGGATGACTCACATGGCTGGAGTGCTGCCATTGATGGCTACCAGCCTTTCAGAAGAGACAAGCAAGGAAGGTGAGGCAGTGAGGTGGCCTCTCTATGTCAGGGAGGGATGTGAATGTCTACAAGTGAATGATGGAGATGGTTAGGGTTGAATGTTTATGGGTAAGAATCAAGGGGAAGGGCAACAAGGCAGATATTGTGGTGGGAGTTTGTTACAGACCACCCAGTCAGGATGATGACACTGGTGAAATATTCTGTAAACAGTTGGGAGAGGTTTCGCTATCACTGCCTCTTGTTCTCATGGGGGACTTCAACTTCCCAGATGTGTGCTGGGAATATAACACAGCAGAGAGGGATCAGTTCTGGAGGTTCTTGGAGTGTATGGAAGAGAACTTCCTGATGCAGCCAGCTAGAGAAGGTTCCCTTCTGGATCTGCTGCTTGTTAACAGAGATGGACTTGTAGGAGATGTAACAGCTGGAGTCCGTCTTGGGCTTAGTGATCATGAAATAATAGTTTTTGGTTCTTGGAGAAGTAAGGATGGGGGTCAGCAGAACTGAAGGAGGGCATGAGGGAAGGCTGAAGAACCTACAGATCTGCGAGTCTAATCTTAGCACCTGGAAAAATTATGGTGAAGATTGTAGGTGGGTGCTGTGGAAAGGTATGTCTGTATCAATGTGATCATCGGGCACAGTGAACGCGGGTTCACAAGGGAAAAGTCCTGTTTGACTAATTAGAGATCCCTTGAGAATAAGGTTACCCACCCAGGAGCTGAAGGAAAGGCAGTGGATGCAGTGTTTCTGTATTTTAATAAGGATTTTGATACTGTTCCTCACGGCACTCTCCTGGCCAGCTGGCCAACTGTGAGATGAGCAGGTTCGCGGGTGAAGAACTGTCTCGACAGCAGGACTCAAAGAGTTGTAATGAATGGGGCTATATCCGGCTGGCAACTGGTCACCAGCAGTGTTCTTCAGGGCTTGCATTTGCGTTGGCTGCATTGGCCCCAGGTTGTGGAGCTCAGATAGAACACGAGCAATAAAGGAAGATGAAGTTCCTGGGCACTTTGTGGTCAGTGATTTTTTTCTTACTATGTTTTCCCCTCTTTCTGGTCTTGCAGATGCCCAGGTGAAGCCAGACAAGGAGAGAAGGGTCCCTGCCGGACCTGCAGCTTCCTCTCTTGCCATTGTTGGGGTGATTTGATGTTACTTTGCTGCAGCAGTAAGGCAACACTGGCCTCTGAAGCTGAGCGTGGTGGGACCCGAGGAAGTGTGTGATTGTTTTGAGGATTTGAAGAGGTTTCCACCAAGCCCTGCCCCTGCTGGGGACAGCACTGCTTGTGTTAAAGATGACGACCTTGAAGACCTTTTATGCATTTTAATTAGGTGCTGCGAAGAGCAGCAGAAAGGTGACATTTTATATCTGGTCATATGCAGGCACAGCCGGTGTTTACTGCCTCAGTCCCTTGTTATCATCTTAGTACCTGGAGCCTCCGGAAAAGGGAGCTGACTGACCAGCAATCAGTCTAAGAAATCAGTTTGTTTTTCCTTTCTCCTTCCAAATCATTTTCTTTCCGTCAGCTCTGGAGGAAGTCACCAGAAACCTGAATACATTTCTCGTATGGTTATTGAGTTTCAGATGTTGTGTTAGATCAATCTCTACCATTTATTTATTGTAGGCTGGAATGTTTTGCTTACCTGTGTCATGGCCAGTTTCTGAAAGTGGGAGAGACTTGTAAACCCCAGGATCTGCCTGGGTGTGACTGACCTACTCTGCTAATGAGTAGATAACTGATAGTCACGGAGGGTTTATTATATGTCAATAAAGTGTTTAGATTAATGGATTACCAAGGAAATGCTGCATGAAGCCTTTATAAAGCTCCAGCTTTGCACCGGGAGCATAGAGCTCCCAGTAACTGCTAGGTGGTGTGACTGCTAAGAAGAAAGTTTGAGAGATACAAACGAAAGACCAAAGGAGAAAATAACATCTTTTCAGGTTAGGAAAGTCTATAGTTCACAGGCACTATGAAAGGCTTTCTTTCCCTTACAGTCCTTGCAGTCCATTTGCTGGTGCACAGCTCCCAGGCAGTCTACGTTCAGGTGAGTTTTCTGCTCTTTTTATTATTTGTTATTTGTATTCCGAGTTCAACAAACTACTGATATTCCGTGAAGTGTGGCTGCAACAGGGATCGTGAACTAAACTAACAGACCTGAATTCCTGCTCTGCTCTGGCTTGATAACCAATGCCATCTCCTCATCTCCCTGTGGTCCAGTTTTTCTTTCTGTAAAATGCTTCAGGTGTTGCTAGCATGCTGCTGCCTATGTGTTGTGCAGCTGGAAGAACTGGGGACACCTCTTAAACGTTATAGAATGGTATAAAGAAGATGTGACAAGAGAAATTGCCTTGTCTCACCTGCTTTTAGGCAGGAAGTTCTTTACGAAAATTATCTTCGAGTTTATGTTATGGAGCACATCACTATTAAAAAAGGTGAAAGAAATGTTTAGCCGGATCCAGTGGACATTAATAGGCAGAGAAGCTATTTAAAGGAGCTATACCAATTTTTCCAAAACACGCAGCACCTCTGACAGATATTACATGCAACGTGGAAACAATTAACAAGGGACTTCATCTCTCTTGCCAGTACTTCAGAGTGTCTTGGGTCTCTCTGCACTCACCCTTAGAAACAGTTTAGGACATTTAAATTTGATTGCAATATAAATAACTTCTTCGGAGTACTAAGAGAACTAATATTAAACGAGTATTGACTCTCTTTATATATACGCAGTAGGTTTCCAGGCACAATATACTATCTCTGTGCCCTGACATATTTTCTTTTTCTTCTTTGGTTGCTTTATATATCCAGAGATAGCTGAGGTTCACTGCCGGGACCCCAGTGTAAGAAAGACATGGACCTGCCTGAGTGGGTCCAGAGGAGGCCACAAAGGTGATCAAGGGGCTTGAGCACCTCGACTGTGAGGACAGACTGATGGAGTTGGGGTTGTTCAGCCTAGAAAAGAGAAGGCTCTGGGGAGACCTTCCAGTACTTAAAGGAGGCCTGTAGGAAAGCTGGGGAGGGACTCTCCACCAGGGAGTGTAGTGATAGGATGAGGGGTAATGGTTTCAAACTGAAGCTGGGTAGATTTAGATCAGACAGGAAGAAATTCTTTCCTGTGTGGATGGTTAGACACTGGAACAAGCTGCTCAGAGAATCTGTGCATGACCCCTCCTTGGAAGTGTTCAAGGCCAGGCTGGTTGGGGCTTTGAGAAACCTGGTCTAGTGGGAGGTGTCCCTGGCCATGGCGGGGGGGGTTGGAAGTAGATGATCTTTAAGGTCCCTTCCAACACAATTCATCCTGTGATTCAGCTATTCCATTCTTCCCAGTCATTCTTTAACATTTAGAGCCTCCAGAAGAACAGCTTCCTACTTAATGAAAAAAAAAAACCCCAAACCAAAAAACTAAAACCCAACTGTTTTCCACTTGGGAGGCATAAAAAACCAGCTAAATAAGAATTGCTGGTTTTAGTTTGTGTAGCTCTGGAGTTTTAGCTCCTCTTTGTAGTTGGATTCTTATCTCATTAATCATAAGATCTGTATTTTCCCAAATAAATGTGCAGTGTACTCTGCATGTGTGTTACATTCCTTTCACTTGGACTACTCGAGGTCCTTTATGTCTGAGCAATTACTCAGAGCACAAAGTTGGCTTATGCTCTTTTTTTTCTGAAATTCTTCCCAAGACTTCCCCTCCCCTCCCCTCCCCTGTAACATGTTCTGGCATGTTCAGTTGCTCATTTAAGGAAATGTTTTGCAAACCAGAAGTGAAGTTCATTTGACTTCGTATCACGTTTTTAAAGCCTGATTATCACTATCTTCGTGCGTGTCTCTTACAGGAGTGAGAAGCACTAATTCTGCCTCTATCTATATAACAAAAGGCAGCCGGGTCTCACTGCTGCTCTGCAAGAACTTTGCCTTGAAAGGTCATTTTGCCTTCAGTCAGCATTGTTTTTATCTAGGCTTTGTTTCAACACTGCCTTTTCCCTGTAATACAGTTTTTGGGAGAGATCATGATTGAAATGGAATGGATTTGCCTAAAGATTGACTTCCTGATGCCTTTGTTTTTTTCTGGTTGTCTACATAGGATGGAGACCTGAAATTCTCCCTTGAGTCCGTGAAGAAGCTAAAGGAGCTTATGGATGCAAACAGACACATTAACCCCCGCATGCTTGTTCCAATGGCTAGCTATTCTCCATGCATTGAAAAAGATCTCCCAGAGGAGTTCCAGTCTTTGTGCAAAAGAGAAGACTCACTTAAGATTTTTCAGAGGCTGAGTATGTAGTTTATATTGCATAGTTGGCACTTTTCAACCTTAAACATTCAAATAACAACAGGCAAAGAAACGTAATTACTGTTCTGTCACTTCTAAAGCAGTTGAGAGAGTCTATGCTGCCTTTCTACTACCCCTCCCCAGGGTTTGGACTACACCAGCTGTGAGCCCCTACAAGAAAATTCCTGCTGTGCTGAGCTTAGCCAAAGCCTGTACAGATCAGGCTGCTGTAACCATGAAAAAGCTTCCTCCAACTAGCTGCACACTAACTTGAATCACTTGAAGTGAGAAAGCCCACAGTCTCCTCTGGCTTACAGGAAAAGCAGGGTTATATCATTCAGTTCTATCTAACTACAAGTTATAAGCAGGTCAAATCGCTCTCTCTGATCCATGTAGAAAGTGTTTTTCCAGGTAGCCTAAAAGAGGTGTGAGATGTAAATGAGATGAATCAGTCTTCAGCACTGTCCGTGTCCAAGACACATGCAGTGATTCTTGATCTGGCTGCTACAATGTCTGTTTTTTTATTGTATTATGCTGCATTTATTTACTGTCCAATACAATGGATGCTTGGGGAAGAAACACTACCAATATGAAGAATGCTGTGATTCTATAAGCTGCTTCCCCACCCCTCTCATTTCTCATTGGGGAAGTAATGTTCCCATTACTTCCCCAATGAATTCAGGTCTGATTTCATTAATTAAGCCAGATTTTTGCAAGAATTAGTTTTTACTTATACCAGTAATAACTTTAAGGACCATTAAAACTCAAAAAAAACCCCACTAATGGAGTGTCCAAATCCCTTGATACGTGTCTCTTCACTCCAGGGAACTCTCTTGCCATCTCATTGAGACCTTCTCTCTTCTCTCTAACAGACTTGGCTGTCCAAGAAACTGACTTGTGTGAAATCTGCGCCAATGCTGCCTGTGCTGGTTGCTTTTGAATAGAGGTGAACCAATCCAAAGAAGATGTGTCAAGCTGAGAAGTTTATGCATTCCTATTGCAAGATCACATACTTTCACAAATCAATATTTGGGCTTCATCTCCACTACAGTCAGTCTGGAGCTGCTAGCTCACGTAGACACACCAGGTGTAGTCCTGAAGTAGTCAGATCAGATGCCACCAGCAGTGCAGTTCTGGCAACAAGGAGACTGTAAATCTCATCTGATAGGTTTCAGTTTTGCATGAATTCTGTCACAATGGAATGAAAATGTCCTGGACACAGTTTCACTTACACTATTTTGTCTGGGTTGGAACGCAATGGGTGAAACTGAGCAGTTATCTGCAGGTTTTAGTATCTAAATCTGCCTGTGATTTGGCCTCCTCTACACGTAAACCCCCCCCAGCATTGTGCTATCATCTTTTCCAGCCCGCGGTTTCCAGCGTGTTGTATAACTGCCTCTCTACCTGTAGGTCTGCGTGTGATGTGCATATATGATTGTAACAGAACTGCAGCAAGTAACCTGGGGACAAATTACTGGTGTTTAGCAACACTTTCATAGCCAGAACTTTCTCAGTCTGTTACCTGTACTAATTGTTGCCAGTTTAGGGAATGGATGTAGGGGAGCACAGGAACACTTTCTATACAGTTGTATGGAAGCTCCCTTCTTTTGGCAGATATTCATCTTCATCGAGCTCTGTTTAGGAGAAAGGAAGTCCAAACTGCAATGCTGGTATCACTTTTAAATTAAAACATTGCCTTGTGCTTTTATTTATTGGTGGCAAGATTGTGAAGAAAGGATCTGCCCATGTTTATATGCTGCATATGCAATAAAAGCTAAAAATAATTTTGCAGGGTTTTTTTGCTTATGTTTTTCCTGGGGTTGAGGTTTTGTATCATCACCTGCTTGCCTACTTGCTTTTCTCCTATATAAGGTCCTTCATGTCTGGAAGAAAAGATACCTTGTTAATATTGTCCTGCACTTAAAACAATTTGGGGTCCTTATATGGATCAAAGTAATATAAGACAACATCAGAGCTTTTAAATTATTCTGATTTACTTTTAGCTGTTGAATTATTATCTCCAGTTCATGTATACGGGGCCCTCAACTCAGCAGGTTCTCAAAAGACTGTCAGTGCTATAAAGCTGAGCACTTATCCCAGGATCTAGGTGCTTAAATTCAGAACTGATATTAAACAAACAAACAACAAAATGAACTGTATAAATTCCTGGTTCATTTGACAGAAAAGTTATGTGGGTGCAGAAAAGAATTCCTCCTGTCCAGTATTTTAACTACTCCAGGACAAAACCCACTAAACAGCAAATGCCAAAGAGAGTCTCACGCTAAGGCTCTTCCTACTGCTTTGAAATTGACACCTCTAGGAAACCGGATTTCTTGACTCAAACACTACCTGGGCTTATTTTAACCCTAAAGTGATTTCTCTGCTTATTATTTTATCTCAAAATTAACTTGACAAATCATTAAGCTTTAGCACAACAGCTTTGAGCAGCTTATATAGAGAGGACAGGTTATGCATTTTTACCAGGAAAACTTGCTGGCAGCAAGATTAGAACCAAGATCTCCCCAGTGATATGCTGCCAGTGTACAAGCAGGGTGAGAAGGCTGGGCTGGAGACCCTTGTGTGTTCTCCCACAAACCTTTTGCCCCTTTATATAGCGCCCTGCCATGATCGGGAACACCACAGACTGATGATGGCGTAACGTGTAGAGCTCTGTCTTGACATGCAGAAAGAAGGGGTTAAAGGGAGGGCTCAAACCTCTGTTTTGCACCCTCTGGATGAGATTTCTAATACTACACAGTGAGGGTCATGTCCCTGACGTGGGAGGGGTGAGACACACGATAAAAGAAACAAACCAAGGAAGCCAAGAAACAGCAGGCATGAGTGGAGTTCCAGCAGCCTGTTGAAATCCCACAGTGGTGGCAGTGGTGCTGGCACTAGATGACCTAGATGATCTTTAAGGTCCCTTTCAACCCAAACCATTCTATGATTCGATGATTTGATGATTCTATGATCTAGTTTCCATTGCCTTTTCTGACAAGAGATAAGCCAAGCTCTTCAGCTAATCACAGCCTTCTGCTCAGGACCAGAAAGCTGCTGTCTCAGCTATCTCACCTAATTACACCTTTTGAGGGTAGAGGAGCGAACCATCTTAAACTCTAACATTAGCCAGCATCCTCAGGCAAGTGTCAGATACCCCGAGTTTAACAATATATTTTGAGTCCATTTTTCCTCTCACAGCCTCGTCTCAAAGTATGTTCAAGACCAAGCGAGCTTAGGCTGTTCACTGCTGTTTGTGTACGAAGCCCTGCCAGTGCCCAGGGAGCAGGTACCTGTGCAGACACTGCTTCCTTAGGCAGCTCCACTCTGTCCTGAGCTGTAGCAGACATTCCTAAACAACCTTTGTAGCAGGAGAGTCTGGGCATGAGAAATACCTTAAATCCCTGCCTAGATGAAAGCACAGAGATGACCCCACACACCTAGCTGGAAACTGTATATTAGAATAGCAAACTGAGTTTTAGCATGATTGCTTGGACTGGAACCTGGGAAAATTAACAAGTCTTAAGGAAATATTGTAGAAGATCCTTCTAATTTTTTGGTCAACATAATGTAACTCTAAACAGGTGATTATCTGGAAAAAATACCATGCATTTCCAGGTAAGGGTGTAACACAACTCCACAACATAACCACATTGATGTCACTTAGGAAAGAATGGACATTTGCACATTAATTGCCTTTGTCCTTCTCTGTTTTGATTTACAGTTATCAAGGGACAGAAATGTAATTTTTAGAGCGTGAGTTTTTGAGGACCTTTGTGACACTGACACTGAAGGGGATTTCACGTAAAGCAAACTTGTATTCTAGTCATATGAGAAGTCTGTAAAGCCACACATTGTGGAGAATGATGCTACGAACTGGTCCCAGTATCCTTGTCCATGCTAAGAAATAGACTTGTAACAATAACAAAACCCTACAGACCCTTTTCGGGATGGCTGCCATAAGCTCAAACCAATGTGGAATGTAGTATGAGACCTTAAATAGAACCAACATATAGGACTTAAAAATAATCAGGTAATAAGTAAGGCAAGCTGCCCC
Organism: Ceryle rudis; assembly: GCA_033439905.1. Classification (NCBI taxonomy): domain Eukaryota; kingdom Metazoa; phylum Chordata; class Aves; order Coraciiformes; family Cerylidae; genus Ceryle; species Ceryle rudis. The sequence goes on along the minus strand of JAAGNO010012959.1, from coordinate 23,689 downwards.
TGATTAAGAGGTGTCCAACGAATTCAAGACTGAAGAGTTGGGACTCTTGTCAAATGCTACCTGGATTTTTCCTTTCCATAACTGAGTTGAGTCCATCCTATTCCATGCAAGTTTATTACACAAATCCAGTCTTAAGTTTTAGAATTTCCCCCCCCTCCCCAATTTAATAGCTCTTGACTCTCAGAAAATAACTTAGTGGCCAATTTCATGCAAGTGTCCCATAAAGATACACTAAAGGCCATTTGATAAACCCGGTAACGTGGCTAGACCTGCTGCCTTTGCACAGTGTATTTTATCAGAAGTATGCAGTGCTTCATTTTTGATTTATGGCTCTTAATTGCAAATCAAAATTGTTGCCTTTGCTCCGCTCTCTGTGATGTCAGTGGACATGTAATCGGACCATGAGACAGAAACTCGTTATTGAAAGATGAATTTATCTCATGAATTTCCTGCAACGAGCCATTCTAACATTTCTACTCTTTCTATTTCATGTTCTCATCCTTTGAGAACAAATTTTATTATGCTATTTAAATCTGATCTTAAAATGTGATTTTAATTTTTTTCTAACACTGGATTTAAAAAATCTTATGAGACGACACTCAGGAAATATCCATTTTGATGCTGGGCTATAAAAATGGAAGAAGCTTCCAAGTTTGTATGTGGGACTACTAAAACTGGGTACAAGACATACGTTCCATTGTATGCGTGAAAGGCAGGAGTTCTCTCTTCTGTAGTCTTAGATCTCTTGAGAGCTGAGGTTTTCCTGAAAGTTCCACCTCCTGGATTTATGGGATCGGAGAAGAGTTTCAGTTTGGTTTTAACACAGAAAAGGGAGGAGGGTTTTAAGCTTTTTGGTTAGGAGGAAAGGTTCAGGGTCTGTCTTGAGCAAACATAATGTCAGAATTTTAACAAAATTCGAGAACTGGTGGCCCAGGCTGGAGATTATTGAGAGCTTGGGTAAATGAGATTCCCCAGGGAAGAAACCTCCATGTGTAGCCCCGAGGGAAAATGCTAGACACTGATCAGTGTGGCCATCCCCGTCAGGAGATCAGGACCCTGGGACATACTCTGGCTGCAACCCGCTGCCTAACTTAGAGCATTTCACAACCAACAGAAGCACAAATCTGGATAGACAGGGAGTTTCCACAGCCCCCAGATGACAAAACTGAAAGTGGCCTTTCCTCTAGCACAGAAGCCCATCAGGGGATATCTGTCATACATCACAGACACACGTCAAGAGCAGAGCCCCCACTCTAAGGGCTGAGCTCCAAACTCCTCCTCTCTTCCATCTACATGTGAATCCAACTCTTGGGGAACTGAAAGGGGGAGAAAGTAGACAACACATGTATCTGATTGTGATGAAACCTCCTGTGCCTGGAAAGAAAAGCAAAGCTAAAGAAAGACAACCTGCAGAAATGCTCCTGCAGCCTTACAGCACAGGTGTCAGGTCTCCCACTTCTAAGCATCTGTGGCCTTGGTGCTGAGCATATGCTGAGCTTGGAGGAGCAGAGCCAGCAATGCTTGAGGATACATCCTCTTAAAAGATGTAGTGATGTGACTACAAAGATGTCGTGAAGCTCTGCAGGGAGAAAATTGGAAGGGCCAAAGCCCAGCTAGAGCTCAACCTGGCTACTGCTGTTAAAGACAATAAAAAATTATTCTATAAATACTTTAACAACAAAAGTGGGACTAGGGAGACTCTTCATATTCTATTGGATGCAGGGGGAAACAGAGTGACCAAGGATAAGGAAAAGGCTGAGGTCCTTAATGCCTTCTTTGCCTCAGTCTTTAATAGCAGGACTAGTTGTTCTCTGGGGATCGAGTCCCCGGAGCTGGCAGACAGGGATAGGGAGCAGAATGAGACCTCCATAATCAAAGAGAAAATGGTTGGTGACTTGCTACGTCACTTAGACATACACAAGTCTATGTGGCTGGATGAGTTACACCCAAGGGTACTGAGGAAGGTGGTGGAAGTGCTCACCAAGGCCCTTTCCAACATTTACCAGCAGTTCTGGCTAACCAGGGAGGGCCCAGTTGGCTGGAGGTTTGCAAATATGACACCTATCTACAAGAAGGGCCAGAAGAATGATCCAGGGACCTACAGATCTGTCAGTCTGACCTCACTGCCAGGGAAAGTTACGGAGCAGATCATCTTGACAATCAGGTGATCAGACCCAGTCAGCACAGGTTCATGAAAGGCAGGTCCTGTGTGGTGAACCTGAGATCCTTCTATGACAACATGACCTGCCTAGTGGATGAGGGAGAGGCTGTGTATGTGTCTACCTGGACTTCAGTAAAGCCAACAACATTCTTCCCCACAGCATTCTGCTGGAGAAACTGTCAGTCATGGCCTGGACAGGTGTACGCTCTTCTGGATCAAACATTGGCTGGATGGCCAGACCCAAAGAGTGGTGGGGAACGGAGTTAAATCCAGCTGGTGGCCAGTGGTGTTCCCCAGGGCTCATTGCTGGGGCCACTCCTGTTTAACATCTTTATCTTGACAAAGAGATTGAGGCACCCCCAGTAAATTTGCAGACAAAACCAAGTTGGGTGGGAGTGTCAATCTGCTCGAGGGTAGAAAGGATCTATCCATGGACCTGAGTCAATGGACTGAGGCCAATTGTATGAGGGTCAACAAGGCCAAGTTCTGGGTCCTGCCCTTGGGCCACAACAACCTCTGGCAATGCCCCAGGCTTGGGGAGGAGTGGCTGGAAAGCTGCCTGGTAGAAAAGGACCTGGAGATGCTGGTAGACCCCCAGCTGAACATGAGCCAGCAGTGTGCCCAGGTGGCCAAGGAGGCCAACAGCATCCTGGTCTAGATCAGCACTGGTGTGGCCAGTAGGACCAGGGCAGGGATCATGCCCCAGGACTCGGCAGTGGGGAGGCTGCCCCTCAAATCCTGGGGTCAGTTTTGGGCCCCTCACTTCCAGAAGGACATTGAGGGGCTGGAGCATGGCCAGAGAAGGGCAATGGAGCTGGGGAAGGGGCTGGAGCAGGAGTCTGGTGAGGAGCGGCTGAGGGCCCTGGGGTTGTTTAGTCTGAAGAAAAAGAGGATCAAGGGAGACCTTATGCTCTACAACTACCTGAAAGAAGGTTGTAGAGAGGCTGGTGCTGGTCTCTTCTCACAGTAACAACCAATAGGATGAGAGGAAAGGGCCTCAAATTGCACCAAGGGAGATTTAGGTTGAATATTAAGAAAAATTTCTTCACAGTCTACTTTCTCTATGTTGTTAGCATTTTTCCAGGAAGATGAAAGCTAAGTTATGAGGTTTTTGCCAGACTAACATATACATTCCTGTAATGAGTTAACAGCAATGCAGCAGCCATAAAAATACTTCTTTTTGTGTAAATTCAGAAGAGACTAGAACAACAAATCCGTGTGAAAAATACTTCTACTTGTCCGTGTGTGTGTTTCACACTCTGCTCATCTTACACACAAGGTGTGCATGGGAGTTTTGGACACCGTGGACAACATGTACTGCATATGGCAACAGATCTGTGATAAAGTACCAAAAGGATGGTAAAAAAAGGTAGAATATAACATTCTTTGTTGCTACTGGCCTGGGCAACGTGGAAAATTACTCAGAAGAGATGCCCTGGTTAATTCTTATATCATGTTCCTCATGATATTACCTGAGCCCATGGGCAGAAGACAGTTGTGATCTTGGAAGGATGTGGTCTTAAGTTAACGATGGCACTTAAGTTTGTGACTGTAATGACTGTGATTAAGTTAATGATTTTGTTCCTACCTAGCCTTGAGGAATAGGTGACCAATGGAAGTAGACACGCACAAACTACTTGAATGTAAAACCTCTGCTCCCAGTGGCAGCTGGGAACTCCATTCAAGTCCTTTCCTCCACCTGGCTTTTCAAAATGTTCCCGACTGGAACAGTCAAATTAGAGAAATAAATGACAGCTTTCTTCATAGCATCACATGTATACTGGAACTTGCTCTCATCTCCATATTTGTGGGTTTTTTTATTCAGTAATTACTGGGATTTTGAACAAGTCTTGGAACCTAGCATAATCCATACAGGAATATTCCTTATGGGACCATTTAACCACCCCAATGGCTGAGGACGAAATTCTCGGGATACATCTCCCCACTGCAGGGCAGCAAGGCTACCTGTGCCACTCTCAGTCTCTTCTGGGTGAGAGAATGGTGGCATCTACATCTATTTCCTATTAATGTTTAATTACTAATGAGAGTATAGACGTCAGCCTGTTGTTGATATCTTTCTCCCTTCCTCCTATGTGTTTTACAGAGAATCAACTCTTGGGTCAAGGCTCCTGTTAGAAAAATCTGTATCATATTTCTACATTGCTCTATGTAATAAGTACTCACAACAACAGAGGGTAAAGGGCAGAATAAGGCAAGAAATCATGTAGGAGTGCTGTGAACAGATCCTACGAAGAATCTAGACAGTATTTCCATACTGCTTCATGCTGTCTTGCCTCTCAGTCTACCTCTAACCACAGTACTACAGGTTGGGTCACTGGGGTCCTCCCTCCCCCCAGTGCTAAATTTAAAGTCCAGCAAGTTTCTCTGTCTGTGAGTGCTGCCTGGGAAGAGTTGGCAGAGTTTGATCAGATGAAATCCAGTGAATCAAAATGACCAGTGACATAAACCAGACTTTATTGCTCATGTAACGACTAAATCAGAACAGTAAGTTCAAAGAACACCTCATAGGAGAGGAATAGAATTCAAAGTTAAATATATTCACGAGCAGAAATTACCAGTCTTCTGCAGTCAGGACTTCTTTGGAAGAGTAGTACAACATGAATATTGGTGCAAACACATTTTAATCATTCTAGCTGATCACAGATGTTCTTTGTCCTTTTTCCCCTTGTTTCACATATTAGCTTTCTTTAATATGCATTCTCATGTCTCATTGATGACAAATAGATGTCAGGCAGATGAAATACACCTCTGGAAGGTATTGTGGAGAGTATAGGACAGCAACAATGTCCAGATTTCCCCAGTCATCTTCAGCAGGTTTATACAGAAGCCTAATCAAAATCAATACTAAGTGGTTTATCTGCATCAGAAGTTTCCCATGTCTCAGCAAGGAGATACTTTGGTGCACTTGCATCTCCAAGTTCGATGTCAGGTGACTAGATGAGACTAGACATCAGCACATCTCTGGTAGTGAAGCTTCTCACTGATAGTTGTGCAAGGAAAGATGGCAGTGGAATGAAATTTGTATACACTTAATCTTTGAGGACTGCTCCAATATAACAAGATTTTCTCAGTAGCTGCCGTGGCCTTGGTTCTAACAGCTTATGCAACATCCCAGAGGACCAGAAGCATAGTTCTTTAATCAGGTTTTGGGCGAGCTACAGGCTTTTTTGTACTGACCTGAGACGGTGTTAGACTCATTCTGAAGTTTAGGTCTTGCTCATGTTTATGTGCCAATCTGTTACATCTTGTACAGATTTGCACGATTTCTGCTCCCTTGTTAAAAGACTGGCATTGTTTCAGCAGAGAAAAAAAAGCTAGGGACACTAATATATGCTTTTCCGTGACTTTTCTTGTAATTATTTGGGAAACTTTGCTCCAGTAGGATGCTTTTGGTAAGCATAGCAGTGCCCCTGTTAAGCAACAGAAATTTATCTTTACACTTTGTTCATGAGAAAACACGCCAACCGATTATGTTTTAATGATCATGATAAAGCAGGGCTGAAGTGACACAGATTTACTGTTGACAAAATAAAAAAGAAGGAACCTTCTGTTCTCTACCTGCTGGTTACTGAAACTGTCCTATTCCTAGTTATAGCAACAAGGGCAGACACAAAACAGGGTGTAGGAAATTGAAAAGGAACTTGGGGCTAAGTCCCAAAGAAAGAATGTGGGACAAAGATTTAAAAGGGTTTTTAAGGCGGCAGGTATTCCCTTTTCTAACTAAGTCACCTGCTTTTCCTATGAAGGCATCTTGAACCCTTCTTCCTGCAGCACCAGCTCCTTGCACAGTTTCCCGCAGTCAATACCCCTTGCCTGGAGCCCACAGGTTACCTCTGTGCTCCCTGCTCCGGGGAGCAGCTTGTGTCTGGACACCCTCACTCCAGAGTCATGGGCAGGCTGGTTGAACAAACCTTGCATGCTGCTCAGAGCTGGAATTTTTCTCATTGAAAAACAGTGGTGACTGTCTCAACACCCTGCTTTGTGACACCTTCTAAAGCTAGGATTCTTCAGGAGGATTGTCTGTCTTTCTGTTGACTATGCTGTCTAGTGACACGGGTGTAGATTGGCATGGGTTCCTCTCTTGTAGTCGGATCAGATATGTTTCCCTAGACATAAGCTTTATGGACTTCATTATTTGTTCCTGTGTAGCTCCTTGTAAAAGGGGATCCAGGAAGAGTAAGTGACAACAGGGTCTATCCTCAACTATTGGGTCCATATGGTCTCCAAACCCGTAATCCCAGACTTGTCACACCTATCAGACAGGGATGTCTTTTCTATACGAATGAATACTTTGGAATTTCATATAGTGGTCAAGAGAGATCACACTTGATATAGAAATTTGCCTTTAGGTGTCTGTGAAGGTCCTGTCATCAAAGTAATTTACATCACCCAAATCAAGGGTGGTGAATGTCACATGTAGATAAGGCACAGGCTACTAGGAGGAATGACTTGGAGAACAGGCAGTCATTTGGAGGCACAAAAATGGATTCATACACAATACCCATCCTAGGAGATAGGTATTTCTCATTCATGACGGAGATGTGGCTGACAATGTGGTTGTTGAAGAGAGAGGAATACCATGAGTAAAATCAGAAGGTCTCATGTTCAGCTCATTTAAAGTTTGGTCTGCATCAGCCTAGCCCCATTTCTGTTGTTGATGAAGGAAAGCACACCAGGAACTTAACATCATAGGTGACCTAGGCAAAGTACTGGACAGTGTGGCAGTCAGTAAGCAGAGGCCCAGCATCAGCAGCTGGTTTCCACCAGGGAAAATGAGATGTTGATTTGCTTAGCTCCTATCAGGTCACATATTTCTGCCAATTTGACTTTGAGAACTTTCTATTTCCCCTGAGTTACCTTTTGAATAGTAAAAGCCTTCTTGTCCAGAAGAACAATGAGCCAGCACCTCTCTGCTAGCTGTGTAGGTTTAGGAACCTTCCAGACGTGGGTTCATGCAATGAGGTACACTTCCTACCTATTAGTTTCTCCTTTCTCAGGTCACATATCCAGGAACCCATGCAGCATTTGTTTTCCATCCAATTTCTTCACACTGGTTTAGCTCCAAAGATGTTGTTCATGAGCTAATCTCTGCAAGAGGGCCTTGCCTTTCAAGGGACTCATTCCCAAGAATCAGTCAAACTTTTTTCTATGTAATGAAAACATGTACATTTTCCTGTAGAGGATGAAGTACTCATTTTTTTTCTTCCACTGTCAGGAGCACTTTTCAGCAATATGAAGCATTTGTTTGGACACCCCATTCTGTCACAACAGATTCTGTTGGTCTGTGACTTTCCATGTCCAGATCTGTCTGTGGTCCCCTTCCCAGAAAGCACCCGCATACCTGACTTCCCTATGCATTATCCTATATTTTGGGGGGTTGTTCTGCTTCATCCAGAGATTTCCATACATGGCCTACAAAAGTGTAAACAAGCTCCCATCATCACTAGCTTATGATTCTATTCTGATCCTGTTCGTAAAGCAGTAGGAGAGTTTAGTCCGCCCCACATATGCGCTAGCTAAGCAGAAACCGCTACATGCTTAAGAAACATGGTGATAAGTTTAGCCTTTCAGTCGTGTCTCTCATTCGTAGAATCACGGAATGGTGGGGGTTGGAAGGGACCTCTGGAGATCATCGCGTCCAACCCCCCTGCCAGAGCAGGGTCACCCAGGGCAGCCCTGGAACCCCGGAACAGATCCAGGAAGATCTTGAAAGTCTCCAGAGAAGGGAGAAGCATGGGAAGAACTGAAGTACATGAAATGTAAAAAGAAAGCTTTTCCATCCCTAGGTCTAGAAAATTGTTACAAAGCCACTACCACCATCCCACCTGTGGAGCACTGCAGAGAACTGGATACACTGGGAGGCTGACCCAGTGACAAGATCCATTACTTTCTGTGGAACTGGTTCCCAAGTACAGCTCACTGAGTACTGCACAAGCACTGAAGAGAGGTAGAAGCAAGAGGCTATATACGGGAATGGAACAGCAGCCTGAAGAAAACCCTCCTGGCAGCTGCATGGAGTTCTGACGACTACAGACAATTCTCATTGCTGCTCTGACAGCTTGAAATTCTTCCCAAACCTGTTCTTTCCTGCAGGCGGAAATTGTGCAATAGTGAATATTTTATAACTGATTTTATCAAGGAGAGGAGATGACTTCCTAACAAATATAGATATTTGCACAGAGGGAAAGCTAAGTGATTAAAAGGAGGATTTTATGTCAAGGGTGTAACAAAATCCTAGTTAGATAAAATCAAAGTTTTAGATGCAATTTCTTTTTAGGGTGCGTAATTAAGTAATGGAGCAGCTTGCAAGGGAGATTGAGTGTGAGCTATTTAAAATATTGCTTGAATTATCTTTCTTAAACAGATACTTTGCATCCACTTCCTTAACCACATATATATTCTTCCTTAACACGTGCATATCTTCCTCTAGCAGATGTTAAAGCCAAGTTCAGACTAGGTATGCAGAGTTGTCTTTTAGGCTTTAGAATCTATGAATTCTTGTTTCTGAATCGTCACCCTCTTCCCTTATGAGCTATAGGAAGGAAAATGGGGTCTGTATTGCCCTAAAAACCCTCAGTCTTGCACCTTGGCAATCCTCAGACCCCTGAGTAGTTAAAAAACCTTCCTTCTGGCTTTAACTGTCAAAATAAGGTGCTTCAAGGGAAGGATTCTCTTCTGTGTAGTATTACTAGAACAGCTTCAGAATTAATACAGGAGCTAAATACCGGTGATCACAGTCTTGTGCAGTCTGCTGGCTCCAGAGTCTGGTCATGGTGCTAGTGGTCAAACTAGGGGCACTGCATGAGGTAAAGCAACTGGTCATCTTGGCTCTGCTTTTGGTGCAATGCCAAGTAAAATTTAGTGTTCCCTGATTTTATGCAATAGTTCAGTTATGTTTTCTTTTGTGTCCTCTGCTCCTTTACCAGTAACTCCCAGCACTGGATTTTCTTTTTTTCCCAGCTGTGGAGCACTGAGATGACAGATTCAATCAACTATGCAATTCCAAAATCAACTTCTTCAAGCACCGGTTAGTTCAGAGGCTTGCAGCGTGGTTGCTCTCCCTACGTTTCCCCTGTCACCTTACACTTACTGCCCCTGACTCCCCATGTCACTTTATTCCTCTGTAATTCGGTACTGTGATGATCCACAACCATCAGTTATCTGGGAGTTTTCCCTTTTCTCACTATTACAATCTGAACAGACCTTTGTGACTGCTCTCCCACGTCTTTCCCCCAGAGTTTCCCTTACCCTTCACATCACCTGCTTAGCTCTTTCAAATTTCTGCATCAATCTCCAGAGCTTGCCTGACACATCCTTTTACTCTACTTGCTGGACCCCTAGGGCTGCCAGTTCTGGTCCTTCTTCCTACTGACACCCAGTCACATTCTCTTTCCCTTAGATTTTGGACTTGGGGCTTGTTTTTTTTTTTTTTTTTGTTCCTCCTAGATTCTGCAATATGGCTCTTAACTTTATTTTGTTTCTGCCCCTAGACTCTCTTGGTCCTTGTGTGATTCACCTGCCCATTTCTCCTGTTCTACTGAAGCTCAAAATTATTTGGGATAATAAGATATTTTTCCTTAGTTTAAAAGGTGTGCATTTCTACATATTCCTCATTGTTTTGGTGTTTCCTCTACCAGGTGTTTCCTCTGGTGTAGTCCTAGCTACCAGTGTTCTCAACCAGTCAGCTTTAGATCCTATTAAAATTCTAATCTTTCCCAATTCCTACCCACATTAGCCTTTACTCTCCTGTACCCCTTCCATCCAGACATCCTTTGCCTATCTTCTTCTATTCCCATCAATCTCCTTCTTCCTACTCATCTGGCCATTATTCTGTCCTGGTTTGCCCATGTTCTTCCTATAATTCAAAAGGCTTTGTTCAAATCCAGGTAAAATTTGTGGCAAGCAGAATAAAAAGTTATCTTACTAGCAAAAACATTTCCTTTCAAATGCTCAAAAATAGGAAGGCTGAAACCCATTTCTTAGGTCTTTTTGTTTAATATGGGTGAATTGAAGGCTTCCCTCCTCCTAGGAAGTAGGAAACCAATTTTTGCTAATTTAAAACGAAGCTTTTGCGTAGGAAAAGAAATTTCAAAGTCTTATGCTGGAAAAGGTACAAAATGTTTGCAAGCAATATCCATCATATTGGTCTTATCCCTGGGTGGTGCTCTCACTCCCACCAATCATGCGAGGATCCAGAATGACTGCTCAGCAAATGCTGAACACACAAAGGTGTGATTGTCCTTTGGGTAATATGTTAACTGCACCAAGGGTCAAATAAAGTACTGATAATGACGTGGTTTGGTTTATAAGCAATAAAAAGCCTATAAAACCAATGGCATAACCAAGGAGTATTTACATCAAATGTTTTGTATGACTGTCATGAGTTCTGATAAAAAAGAGTGGGGTTTAGATAGAAATAGCCTTAGATATTTCCAGGAGCGTATCTTGTTTTTTTCAGGAATCTGAAAGACAAATTCAGCGTGCTCCTCTGGGATATTTTCACAGCCAGAAACACTGGAATCAGAATTGATGATGCAGATTATTTTTTGTTGTTTTCAGTCCAGTCATCTGAACAGATCATCATCTTTTCTGCTTTCATATTCCAGTGGATAAGGGGATACCTGAAATCCCAGTACTCCTTTTAACATTCATCTACTTTAAATAGTAAATGCACCAGCTGGATACCTGCATTTAATTTTGATTCACTTGGATTTAGTCCAGGCAACTGATTTTCCTTGATATCTAATGGTAGATGTCCAACCCCTCTCCCAGGTGATACCTGGGAAAACACAGTGGAGAATCCAGAGTGACCAAGATGTTGAGGGGGTCTGTGGCACACGTGGCCTGTGAAGAGAGGGGGAGGGACATGAACTTCTTCAATCTGGTAAAGAGAAGAAGAAAGGGTGGTGGTGGAGGGGCAGTCATGTAACTAGAGGTTAATCACGGTAAGGCCAGTTACAAAAAGAAGAGAGCCAAACTCTTCCCAGGGGTATCAAGCAATGTAAGAAGGGGCAACACTACAAATTGCCAACTGGGAGTTTAAAGTTGCCCATTAGGAAAAACTCCTTCCCCGGGTGCTGGTGCAGACCTGTGGCAGTTCACTAGGCAGGTGGGGGATCTCTGACTTTGGGGGCTTCTGTAACTTGACTAGACAATGCCACAGCTACCCTAATCTGAGCAGGAGTTGCCACGGATTCCTTCCTGGCAGAAGATCTGCAGAAACTTAAGAAGAAATGAACATGACAGATGCTCCAGAGCAGCCTTGAGGACTGATTTCCATAACAGTACAGGAGACAACAAGAAATTATCACTATCCTATTTTCTTTAACATATTTTCCTATGTAAAATAGGAAGGATTTTGGATTATATCTGATTCCGGGATCCTCCCTAGGGCTGCCTTTCTCCTGAGTATGGGTAGATGAGACACAGCCAGGGGAGAGAGGGCAATCTCTTTGAAATTGCTGTCCTAAGCTCTTTTTGACTTGTGTCTACAAGTTCAGCTTAGAAAAAAAAGAGTGAAGACATAGAAACATACAAATTGCCAAGAAGTCCATTTCTCTCAGTAGCCTGTCTTTTTAACAGCAGCCAGTTGGAGCAGCTTCCAAAGAGCACAAGGGCTTCTAGTGATACTTCTGTGATGCTTCAAGGATCTGTGTCTGTTTGCCTATGAGCTAGACTGACACATTTGCCTTTAATAGCTCTTGAGGACTGGTTTTTTTTGTATTTTCTGAAACTTGTACCGAGTCCATATGGTGCAGAGTTAACTACTTGTAGATGAAAGAGAAGCATTTGTGATTATTTTGAACCCGCTGTCTGATCATGCCACTGAATCCCCTTTGTCTTTTATCACCAGCCTTCTCATGCTCTAAGGCTGTTCTACAACTTTGATCATCTCATTGACTCAGACTGTAAAGATATCTAACAGAGATCTTAAGATCTTATTATGAATGAAGTTGGAATGGACAGAGGTGGTTGAGTAAGGACACAAAAAGTCAGCAGCGCAACACTTGAAGACTGGCTTGTACTGATAACAAGGGGTGCCAGCAATTAAACTGGTGAACATACTGCTTCTGGGAAGACCAGAAGGCCTAAACTCTGATAAGTCTGAAGTATCGATAACTCATCAATGGAAAGCAGTGTATTTACAGAACATCACACGCGCTATTCTTTTTTTTCTGTTAAAGACCAGCAGCTTCTACCAAAGGACATCCCCATTGTGCCTGTGAACATCTGCAGCGTAATGAAGATGGGACCAAAAACCGATTTGTCATTGCCAGTCGAGAAAAGCCTGAGAGATGTGGTAACAACTCAGCAGCCTGTGTCCTTTATGGTCAGCGCTGCATCCAAGTGATCCTGGGGTACATGTATTTTGGTGCTTGTGAATAAGTGGGTGTGAGAATGTGTTTTAAAGAAATCAACTCCCTTAGAAATTTTGGACATTAGTATCACTTTCCCCTGCCATAGGGTACCACACCAAGTGCTGTTACATTCATTTCTTACAAAATCATCATTTGCTAGGGTCAAGACATAAATGAGGTCATAGAAAGATCTCCAGCAGTTCTGAGGTGACCTATGTAGGGAGCACCCAAAGAGACTGGGGATAACCCTCTGAGGAAGTTTGGTGTGGGGGGCTGCAGCCCGCCACTTTGGATACGAATGCACATCACTGCTACCTCCTACTGCAGAAAGTGCGTGTGTCAAGGATGCTACAAACTATCGTGAGAAGGCAACACCTTCCCCTGCCTGTCTTCCATGCCTCTCTTTCTTTAGATCTTGTATCCAAATGCTGCAGCACTCCAGCCACATGAGCTATGAATGCCACCAGCTCTTGCAGTGATGTTGTCACTCCCTGACTGCAGATGAAGCTCTAGTTCTTTCAACTTATTTCCCAGAGTCTGTGTATTTCATAGAATCATAGAATGCTGGGGGTTGGAAGGGACCTCTGGAGATCATAGAGTCCAACCCCCCTGCCAGAGCAGGGTCACCCAGGGCAGGCAACACAGGAACAGATCCAGGTGGATCTTCAAAGGCTCCGGAGAAGGAGACTCCACAACCTCTCTGGGCAGCCTGTTCCAGGATTCATCACTCATAGTGAAGAAGTTTTTCCTCATGTTGAGGTGGAACTTCCCGTGTTTCAGCTTGTGACTGTCAGCTCTCATCCTATCAGAGGCCACAACTGAAAAGAGACTGGCACGCTTCAGAGAGGCCCCCTTGGCCCTGTTGTATCACTTCTAAGGTCTCTTAAACCTCTTATACCACCCTGCATCCTCTTTCACCCCTCTCCCCACTTGATTATAGTCTCCATGCCCAGTCATTCGTAGTACAAATCTCTCCTTGCCATTCTGGTCAACCTGCTGACACAGCTGCTTTTCTGGGGAGGTGGATGTCCTCTTTCTACAGCAGTCTTTGTTCCTAAAAGAATATCCTATGGTTGCAAAGCCAAATCCTTGACAACACCGCCAGCTGCACAAGGTGTTGATTGTGCCCTCAATCCTCACTCCCAGAGCCATGTAGTCACTCTTGATGCATTCAGGCTCTTCCATGACACCTTCTCTTTTATGCACATGCAGGTGAGGAGCAGGTGCTTGTAGTCCAAGGCCCAGACGAGCTTCAGCAGTCTCTCTGCAATGTGCCAGGCCTGAGGCCCTAGGAGGCAGCTAGCCTCCCTAGGTAGTAACTCAGGTCAGCAGACAGTCACCTCCCACCACTATCACTTGCTGTCTCTTTGTGTAGATGCATCATTCAGGCCCAGCTGTCTCTGATGATTCCCAAGACATGGCTTTCTCTACCTTGTTTTTAACCAAGGCACTGAACCTATTCTGCCACTGCAGATCTGCAGGGGAAGAAGGAGCTTTTGATCCATTGCCACAAGTAGCAAGCTTCTGGTCTTCCCTGTTTTGGCAGCCTCCATTTCTCCTACAGCTGATCATAGACTCTGGCTGCTCCTTCATCTTCATCCCAGCCAGGGGTTCAGGGTCCTGTATTTTCAGGTTATCAGTGAAGATCTGGTCAATCTCTTTTGCATCTTTCTTGATCCTGGGCAGGCTGCCCACCTCCTTCTATAGCTCTATAACTTGACAGCACAGCTCTATCTTTGAAGGGCTTGCACCCACACCAGCCAAGATCTGTTCATACATCTCCAGATAATCTTCCACAGCCTTAACTGCAAGATTGCCTTTTCTAACAAATGGAAATATTCAGGCAAATATTTGCTGGGAAAGTAAAACATTCAACACCAAACAAAAATGGGATTGAATATCAAGGGTGGACACCCAATGGTGTTTTGTAATTCCAACAGTGTATTTGGCCTGGCTTCAGACCCATTCATGTGGTGTCTCTTTGACCATTTATCCATGTCAGGTACCTTTTTAGCTTGGAATCCCTCACAGGAAAAAAAAAAAAAAAAAAGAATGAGTTAGAGATCTCAAGGGATCACATTTCTGCATATTTGTGCAGACAAGAAACTGTGTAGAGGCCATCACGCCCTACACAGCGAATGGAGATGGCTCTTTGAGTTCCATGGTCCACCAAAAAGAGCTGAAGGTGGCTATGTCTAGGAGGATTAAGGATAAGAGATGCAGGCAGGAGGTAGAGTAGAGGGTCAAACTGAAGCCTCAGACACACATCCATAAAAAACTAAAAGGGATGGAACAAGTGCTACTTGTTTCTCATGTGCCCCATTCTGATACTTAACATCCCGGCTGCCATCCTTCACCACTACAGTCCTTGGATTTTGCACCTGAATGAAGCTTGGTGTGCAAACCTGAATGTGCCCTGTAAATTGTTATGTCCAACAGAATAACATGTTTGATATTTTCAGTGTTTTCTGAGATAGCCACGTACCGAGCTTCCCTTCATTTTAATTTAGCCTTACAGCACTGAACGGTGCTGGAAATCCCAAGCTCATGCCTTTTTCTTTTATTTAGGCATGATAGAGCTGCCAAACATTTTATACGTTGCCTTGCCTTGTTGAGCATTAAGCTTTGTTCTGTAACTGTACAGGATACTGGTCTCGCAGATGATGCTTCTTTGTATGTAACCCTTCCACAGCCAGTGCCTTGGTAAAGAAAATGAGCTACTGTCTTCCTGGCCATAACTATTGGGTGCAAATTTCTTATGGCATTTGCCTGTAACACTGGAGAAATGATGCACAGAGTGTTGACAGAGCCAGAATCACTTTGCTGTGGTGAGGCTGAGAATATAGGCAGAGTCTGGTTTGAAATTTCAAAACTGCAACAATAAAAGGTTTATTAATCTATCAGAAACAGCTATTCAGAAAGAAACGAAGCACAAATGCTACATTGTGCATTCCTGGTCCTTGTTTGTTTTCCCAGGTATGTGACACCTGGGATAAGAGATTGTTAACTTACAACATAAAAAGCTCATCTCCATGCGCACAGTGTAGGCTAGAGGAACACTGGCAGGTGGGAGAACCCAAATTATACCCAGCCCCAGCTACCCCAGGGTCATCACAGGAGGCTGAGCAACCTGTAGAAGGCTCATCTCCACACACACACACACACACGGGCACAGATGCAAAATGGCAGGTGGGGAAAACCCCATCTCCCTGTCAAAGAAAGGAGCCCGTGTCCTGGCTCCTCTCAGAGCTGTCCCAGGAAAGCCTCAGCCCCATGGTCCAGGTGTGAAATCCATTATCATGAATCAAGGAGAGATTTTTGCTTCTCCTCTGTCTCCCCCTCTCTGTCTGCCTTTGAATATGGGACACATTGTGGGGTGCAGGGGAGGACAATTTCAGGATCCCACTGGACTTATTATAGAATGTTTAGGGGAAGAATCAAAGGTGGTGAAAAGGAGGGATCGAGGGAATTTGGAAAAGGATAAACATAGGAAAAAAGAGGCATAAGGGAATAAGAGAGGTCAGTCACATGCAAACAGCTCACTGGTTACTACGCTGCCATGCCCTTATCCCGATCAGCATCTTCTGTCCTATCTTTCCATTAAACTTTGTTTCTAACTCTTTTCCTGATCCATGTACTGTTTATTCTGTCTGCAAGTAGGTCTGAGTGTCAGCAACCTGAGTGGGACTGTGGGTCAGAGGGCTTATGTGGCAGCAACTGGAGCTGTGTGGGTGTGTGAGTGTATGATTGCTAGTGAGCATCCAGCCAGACTAGCTGACAAGCAGGATAAGAGGCTTGGGAGCCAGGAGTTTGTGTCTCTGAAGGTGAGATATCTGGAGAATTTGGCTACCAGAGCCACCAGGGAGGGCCAGGCCAACTGCTGGAGAGATCCTGCGGTCTGAAGGGGTCAATGGAGAGATCTCTGTATGTGTGCTCATGCACACTGCAGGGCAGGACAGATCTAGGAACAGTTACTGAATTGATGTGCAACTACTGCAAATAGATGTTCCTATTCCCACTATCCTGACCTGGTGGCATGGACTTGTGGCAGCCTTGCCTCTCTTGGGGTACCAAATTCTGCAGCTGCCTATGAGAGGCAACATCAAAAAGAGTCATGGCAGTTAAATTAGTTAGGGACTGGAGCACCTCCAAGGAGACACACAGTATGTGTTATTTGTGAGTACAGGATGTCAGTAGATAGCTGGGTTTGAAAAGAGACTGGACAAATTAATGCTTAAACATAGTCATGCCAGTGTTTGTTTATTAAGCATCAACACGCTTGAGATTAAATAAAATCCAGAAGATAGGAGCCCTGACTCAAAGAATTTATGGCAGGAATAATGTTTGTTCAGTGTAAAACAGGGGAAATTGCAGATCCTGTTTCCTGAGGCTGGCTGATCATTCTAAGGTCAAAACTGGCAAAGGACCAGGTACAACTGCATAACAAAACACTCTCATTTGCGGTGAAGCTTTATGGGCAAAGTCTGTTGCATCCAGTCAGGTGATATCCAAGTTATTGGGGCCTTTCTAAAGCCATTTTCCTTCTCTTCTAACAGCCTTTCATTTTCTCCTTAATAAAAATAACAAACCCATTTCAGCAACACTCTGGCAACCAGGGCTGAGGAATATTAACATTTATTGCCTCATAAAGCTCTGCATGTAACTCTGACATCATCTTTCAAGCCCATACCAGCCCTGTGGCCTGGGTGTACCACAAGATGCCTCTAGAAGGCTCTTCTGCCCTGTGGTAGACCACAGAAGTCAGCAACCCATGAAGATCATCCCTCCTTGTTGGGCTTCTCTGAGTCTGCACTTCTAGAAGGGGATATTGCCCCAGCTGGATCCCACCTCCTCAGTGTCTCTCCAGAACCCAAGTCAGGCTGGTCAGAAAAGTACAGCAAGCCCCTGACTAACAAGTACCAGACATGAGCCTCAAGAGGAAGAAAGTCCATGGGCTGTGTGACAGAATCACCTAAGGCAAAGGAAAGCATGAGAGATTTGTACAATGAGGTTAAACATCAGCATGTGGAACCAGATAACCAGACACAGATCCACCAGTCCGACACTGGAAAACATCTTTGGAAGTGTGCAGCTCTATTACTGTGTCTTAGTTGGTGGGTCTAGTACATTAGGAGTTAAAGGGGAGAAACAGAGAAGTGCAAGTCCAGCAGGAAGCACGCTGCTCCCTGGAGTTAAGGATGTGCCCAGGTGAAACCAGAATAGTTCACAGATCTATTGATCCACAGAGATTTCTAGTGAGCTGCAGATCTATCGAACCACACAGACTTACACTGAGCTACAGATTTACATTTCTCCTTCCAAACCAGAAGGCATTCTCTCTGAGAAATTCCTGGGAGATGCATGTCTAACTTATTCTTAAGGACCTACAAGAAAGGGGAATCCCACAACTTCCTCAGAAAAATCCACAGTTTCACTATATCTGTTATTTAAATCTTTTAGCTTTGAATCAACCCTTTGCTGCAGTTTAAACCCACTACTGCCAGCTCTGTTCATGGAAATAGAGAGCAGACCACCCTTCTTGCCTTTCACCAACTGCTTACAAATGCAAGGGCTGTTTTCAGCCTCACCCTTATCTTACACATTTTCTGCTTATTTTTATAGTCCTCCCTTACTGGTCTGTCTCTCTAATGACACTCACAGTCCTCCCTGGAGTCACACACAGGCTGTCCCACAGTGTCTCTGAAGTGCATCTCCCTAAGCGAATGTAAAAGGTCAATCCACACACTGCGGATGGTGGTTCCTCACATCCCAGGCTGTGTTTGCCGTTTTCACTACACATTGATCTGGTTGACTCCTGTTCAGCTGGTGTCCCACTGGGAGTATGCCACTCTCAGCTGACTACATGCTGTGACTGTGAGCAATCTGAGAAGAGCTGAAGATGCAGAAACAACAGTCCACATATGTCAATGAAAATAAAGCAAGCTGCAAGTTAAGGGAGCATTAGTCGGGTCTATGTGCAGGGCTGAAGAGCCTTTAGTAGGAGGTGCTTTTTTGCGCGTTTTGAAACAAGCTGGGAACATGACGGAGGAAACAATAGCTATGGGAGGACAGCAGTATCTGTGTTTTAGAACCATGGAATTGTCAGGGTTGGAAGGGACCTTAAAGATCATCAGTTCCAACCCCCCTGCCATGGGCAGGGTCACCTTCCACTAGACCAGGTTGCTCAGAGCCCATTCCAGCTTGGCCTTAAAAACTTCCAGGGATGGGGCTTCCACCACCTCTCTGGGCAACCTGTTCCAGTGTCTCACCACCTTCATGGTGAAGAACTTCTTCCTAACATCCAATCTGAATCAACCCATCTCTAGTTTTAGTCTATTCCCTCTAGTCCTACCAGGACCCAACATCCTAAAAAGTCCCTCCCCAGCTTTCTTGTAGGCCATCTTAAGATACTGGAAGGCCACAATAAGGTCTCCCCATATCCTTTTCTCCAGACTGAACAACCCCAACTCTCTCAGTCTGTCTTCACAGGAGAGGTGCTCCAGCCCTCTGACCATCCTCATGGTCCTTCTCTGGACACGTTCCAGCGCATCTATGTCTTTCTTGTAATAGGGGCTCCAGAACTGGATGCAGTACTCCAGGTGGGGTCTCACAAGAGTGGAGTAGAGGGGGAGAATCACCTCCTTGAACTGCTGGTCACACTTCTCTTGATGCAGCTTAGGATATGATTGGCCTTCTGGGCTGCAAGTGCATACTGACGGCTCATGTTGAGCTTCCCATCCTCCATTACCCCCAAGACCTTTTCTTCAGGGCTGCTCTCAAGCCAGTCACTGCCCAGCCTATATTGGTGATTGGGATTGCTCCGACCCAGATGGAGGACCTTGCACTTGGTCTTGTTGAACTTCATGAGGTTGGCATGGGCCCACCTCTGCAGCCTGTCAGGGTTCCTCTGGATGGCATCCCTTCCCTCCACCATGTCAGCCACCCCACACAGCTTGGTGTCAACGACAAACTTGCTGAGGGTGCACTGAATGCCACTGTCCATGACGCTGACGAAAATGTTAAACAAGACTGGTCCCAGTAGTGATCCTTGAGTGACTCCACTTGTCACTGACCTCCACTTGGACATAGACCTATCAACAGACACTCTTTGGGTGTGGCTGCCAAGCCAGTTCTTTATCCACTGAATTGTCCATCCATCAAACCCATATTTTATCAGCTTGGAGACCAGGATGCCATGCAGGACAGAATTCCATGTTGAATACAGGTCAACAGTGTCATGCTGCAAAAATGACAGTCGGGGAATTCTAAAGGAGGACATAACCTTTGAGGCTCAGGAAGTAACTAGTCTTCATTTGGGCTCTGAAATGGTGCGAACTCTTTCCAGTACTGGTCATGACATCTTAAGAAAGATATTGACCAGCTGGAGAGTCCAACGGTGAACAAGAATCATCTGCTGCTTTGAATATAGGACAAGCAAGTATGTGTGTGTGTGAAGAATACAAGGCTGTGTGGGTGTGTTAGTAATTTTCAGGTAGGTAAAAGGATTTTGCAGAGTAGAAGGGAATAATTTGTTCTTTGTGTCCATTACAGAGACAAGAAGATGTCACTGTGACTTGTGAATGCACTATTCATATTGGCCATTAAGAAAATATTTCTGAATGTGAGGATAGTCATAAGTATGCTTTCTGCATATCAAACAATATTTGAAAGTGTCCAGACCTTCCTCACAAGGGCAGAATTAGATCATTTGAAAATCTTTCTCTGTTTGTAAATGAACCTGTTACAGGTTCAGAAGAAGAGAACGAGGAATGTGCAGAAGAGAGATGTCTAATTTGGTGTTTCAGGGAAGACATGCGTGTACCTTAAGAATAAGCTGCTATGTGTTGTTAAAAGCATGCCAATGGCAAAAGACGGAGCACATACAGGATGATAGTTCTGGTTTATCATAATCCAGTGATATCACCATTTAAAGTGATGTGCTTTGTCACAAGGCAGAGGGTAGAGAAAAGATGAAAGAGCATCTCAGCTACAGCTGGTAGGATTTCTATATTCTCATTTTGAATAAGCCCAAAGCAATACTTCGGGGAATCTCTCTTGTGTCAATGAGAGAGAGGGAAAGAAAGGTAGGAGTTCTGCTGCCATACCTTTGTCTCCCTTTATCTCTCAGCAGATATTTGGTCTTTGAACTAGTTTAAGTTTGGTTAAAAGTAGAAAGTTTCAATACAGGCTTTTGGTTCAGACAGATCATAATTTTCTATTAAAAATCCACCTTATAAAAAGATTCTGAATGAGTTCCTACTACAGTGCTGACAGGGGAAGAAATAGGAATGCACCGTAATTGTAAACGGTCTCCAGTAGTTACAGTGCTGCAAAAAACATCTCTGAGTTGTACTTTATGCCTACATTCCCCTTGGGCTGCTTGCTTGTAGTAGTGTTAGGGTAATAGCACTACATCAGTAAAAAAACCCACTCTGTATGTACATAAGCATAAGAAAATGCTGGAGGTAAATTGAATTATATATGTTGCTCTTCTGGGAATGCAGAATAAGTTTTGCTGCAAGTTACGTGTCACTGTAGTTGCATGCTACACTTTTAGGAAATAAAACCCGTAAGGGAGGACACAACAATTTAATCATTATTTTGTTTGTTGTTTCAGCTAAATTGCTCTGTCTTTTTATATGTGTATATTAGTGCTCATCTTGCTGTCATGAGATGCTTAGTGAGATCTAAGGAAGACTGATGCAGACAACTGAAGTGAATTGAAAGCTTTAACATCAGGCTACATCTTGACCTGGCACTGAAGGGTAAATCAATCCATCACTTTTAATTTAAAATAATATGCTGGACCTCAGTCAAAAATATTGCTGATAGAAACAAGTGGCATGGCTGATGGATCACTCTTGCCAATAACAAAGTGTAAAATACCTTAGTATTTTTTCTTACTTTGGCAGAGTCCTCTTGATTAAAGCTGGCAACTATAGGGATAAAAGGACATCTGAAATAATGTAGTTGATAGATGTTCTGATGAAATATGTTCCCCAAAGGCTTGAGTCCTACCCTTTTATTTTTGTAAGAACTGTGACTCCTTAGAAGGGTTGAGTGATTTTAGGAGAGATTATAAGATGCCTGCTGCTGGTACACTGATGATTGAACGGGTCTGGAAACAGCACCTGAGTCATCCTAGCTTACAGCTCAGCATTTTAAGGAAATTTGAATTTGGTGCCCTTTTACCTTAAAGCATTATCAACAAAAGTAACACAGGAGCTGCTTAACAAGCAGCATAGACATCTGTGTTGTGGAGGAGGAGCTGACTGCTGGATGCAGTAACCCGGTATCTTCCCCTAGGGCAGATCACCCTTCCTGTGAATCAAATCCCTACAGCTACAGTAGTTGGTTGGTTTTGTATTATCTGTGGAATTCTTAAGATTAAAAGTTATAGTGCATCATACTTTGGGAACATTTCCTCTAGTCTGAAAATTACAACAATTAAAAAAAGAGTATCAGAATGCTAATCTTTCATTGCCTCAGACTCATTTTCTCCTTAAGGATGGGAAGAATATTTGCATATGCATTGATTAAACAGAATGCATTTGTTGTTTAAGATGCATTCACAGTGAATTGTTATAATTCAATCTAGGCTATGCAGGGTCCTGGAGGGAAGCATCCAAGAGCAATATATATCTGCATCATTAAAAATCATTTCAGTGTGATGACAGCTGGAAAATAACTGTACAAGTGATTTCAGGGTGTTCCATATTTATTCCCTGGTAATGATAAATTATTGTTCATTTCTCAGTTTACAAGTCAAAAGGCAGGTTTTTAATACATCAGCCTTCAGTCCGGGCTCTGTAAATCAAGTAAATTAAGCAGACACCTGCCTAACATTTAGTTCTTGTTACCATATATTCCAAGTTTCTCACATTTATGAATTCATTTAATCCCCAAAAGGCCTCTTAAGGGAGGTAAATATTATCTCTATATTACTGATGGAGAATTGAACCGTAGGACAGGCTGAAAGTAACTTTACAGAAAGTAGCCTTAAAGAAATGGCTTTTAGAGAATCTTCAAGTCTTAATCTCATAAATTAGCTGATTATTTTTGAGGTTATTCTATGTGATTTCTTCATTGATAAACTGACTGAATTGACCACGTCTTCTGGGATCAAGCATGGTTTATTAACCTTAGTAACCCAGGGATTTATCATGTACCGTGACAAAGTACCATTTTTATATTGACAGAATTCTAAGTAGATAGTTTGTAAAACAATGTCCTGTTGTGATGTTTGGGGATTATGACAGGGGTTAATGGCTGAAATTATTATAGGTTTATCAATTTCACATAATCCCTATATGTTTTTTGAACTGTACGTAGGGATCACTCAATACACTGCTGGAAAACAACCCCATGTAAGCTGGAAGGCAACACCTATTAGAGAGCTCAGAGCACCATTACATGACAGTTGAGAGGGGAAAGTAAAAGAGGTCTCTTTGCCATGCCAAATACCCTTGTGGCTAAAATCTAGCTACCTACTGGAGTGTAGTGGCAATTTAAAGAAAAAACATCACGTTGGAAAAGAAAAACTAGAAGTCATATTATTAATGAAAGAGATGTAAAATGTATATTACCACATTCTTGCTTTGTTTAATATGTATGTTTCCCTGGTCCTCAGCATAATCAAGCCCTCAGTAAGGCTATCAAAAATCAACATATAAAATATAGCTGCTAAACTCAGTTTCTATACTTGCATGTGCACTCACCCTTTTATTCTTCCTTTCTGATGTAAGACAAAGTCAAGGCATGAACCATATAAAGCCAAATGGAAATATAGGTACTATTCAGTAGGATTATCCCAGAGCTTTTACATAAACTGGCTGATAGGACAGCTCTGCAGTACTGTTTCCCGCATGGACTGTTTCCCTGGTAAAAGACTGGTTAAACCTTGTCCAGGAAGACCAAGATCTTACAGTTATTTGGAGGTGGGTGAACAGCTCCAGCTCCCTCAGCCTCTCCTCATAAGACTTTCCCTCCAGTCCCTTCCCCAGCCTCATCGCTCTCCTCTGGACCAACTCCGGGACCTCAGTATCCTTCTGGAAGTGAGGGGTCCAGAACTACACACAGTACTTGAGGTGAGGCCTCACCAGTGCCGAGTACAGGGACAGAATTACATCCCTAGACCTGCTGGCCACAC
>JAAGNO010012956.1:22371-33188 GCA_033439905.1 Ceryle rudis | reverse complement strand
CCCGGTGCCTCGCGCCCTGCACCGCCCTTCCCTCCCCCGCCCCCTCCCTCCTCCTCCTCCCTCCCTCCGCGCACACAAAGGGCCGGAGGGGCCGCCTTTCCCCCGGGGTTTGCGCCCCAAGATGGAGGCGGGCGCTCCCCATACCCACCCTGACGGGAAGAGGGCCGTGTGGGGCTGCTGCTCCGCCGGCTGTCAGGAGACCAGGCGGCCGCGGCGGGAAGGATGACGGAGGATTGGGGAGGGATGGTGTCGGCCGTGCCCGGCGCGTCCCTCCTTCGCTCAGCTCAGTTCAGCTCAGCGCGGCGCGGCGCTGCCTGCCGCCTCCCGCCCGCTCGCCGTCCCCTCCAGCCGGCGTGTGCTCAGCAAAGCCCGGCGCTCACCCAGCTTCCATTGAGCCCCGGAGCCCAACCCACTGATGTCACCCAGCGCAGCCCCAGCCCTCCTCCTCCTCTTCCTCCGCCCGCTGTTAAAGGCGCAACCGCCTGCTCCCTGTGCCCCCTTAGCTCCGCCGAAGGGAAGGCCCAACCCCCAACATGGGGTGGGTTTTGGGGGACATTTCCCCTCGGCAGCTGCTGGGTTCTCTGCTGAAGGCTTCTCTTCGGCGTGGGGCAACAGCCCACCTATGGCACGAGGAACCCCAATACGGCACCATTGCCACTACAGCAGGGTCGTCAGTCTTTGGCCTTGCTTGAGGATCCTCAGACAAGGGCTGGGCCCTGGGTCCCATGGTGACTGTGGTGGATGCCAAGCAAAAGGTCCAGCAGGAAGGTCCATGAATCATCAGAGCCACTCCAAGCCCACAGAGAGTCAGGGCTCTTCAGCTTGCACCCCTCAGGAGTGGGGAGCACCCCTTGGGTGAAGCACCTACAAATCCATGCAAATGTCAGCATGCTCACATAAACCCTAACACGGATGGGCAGTTGTCCACAGGGTACCCACCAGCGGACAGGTGTAAACCTGGGGGTACTTCCCCGCCCCCAGCATGTTTGTGGGCCGGGTAGCCACCATGCACCACAGCAAGCCCCAGAGCAGCTCAGAAACAGCGGAGTCGGGTGGGGGGCAGCAACTGGAGTGTATCAGACCCACATCAGAGTGAAGAACAGAGCCCAGGCTAGGGAAGTGTTTGGGGGGTCCTGGGATGTGGGAGGTTGGGACCAGGTGGACAAAGGAGGACTGAGGCACTGTTGTGAGCTCTGAGAGCAGGAGTGAATTCTCCTGCTCATGGTGTGGTTGCAGAGTCTCATTCTCTGGAGATGTTCAAAACCTTCCTGGACACAATCCTGTGCAATCCACTCCAGGTGAACCTTCTTTAGCAGTGGGGTTAGACTAGATGATCTCCAAATGATCTAGATGATCTTCCAATCCCTACGATTCTGTGAGTGCGGGGGGAGGCTGGAGGCCAGCACAGAGAGTGAGAGAAGGAAACAGCAGTAGGTCCCATGGAGCAAGAGACAGAAGACAGACAGTGCCAAGCCTTGCAGGCACCAGGATGTCTTGTTAGAAAGGCATAGCTGCCTCAGTGGTCATCCCAAAGCCAAGAACTGCAGTTCCTGTAGTCAGGTTAATGGTGGAAGAGGTAAGCATGATAGGGGAGAACTTAAGAGCCCCCATACCAGTCCAGTCCCTTGGGTGCACCTAGGCCAGGCCCCCCATGTCGATGTCCAAATACGCAACATAAGCACAGGCTGTTGACACCGAGAGGCCCAAGGTGCAGTCGTGCCAGTACTATGTGATGTAGAAAGCAGTCCTTTCTTCAAGTCGTACCAAGATGGTGGGCCACAATGCTCTGAATACCACTGCAAATCAGCACCTACAGCAAGCTGATGGGTTGTTGAGACCCGGAAATAGTTCCTATTTTATTCAAGCCTTTTGGAATCAACACTGCTTCCCTTTCTCACTGCCGGGCCAGTTTTACCACAGAACTTTGTCTCCGTTCTGAAAAGTCAAATTTGAGTTTTTCATTGTAATGGTATTTCCTCAGACGTGCTCCATTGAACCTCTGTAGTTTCACAGCTTACATAACAGCGAACAGATGGGAGGGTAGGTAATAAAGCACGCAGCCACTGCCAAATCCAGCTGAGGGCTTGCCCTCCCACCCTGGCTGGGCACACATCAGCCAAAAGGGAATTTACTGGAGCCCAGCACTGCTTGCAACTCCAGGTCCATACAGGCACTGAGTGAGGTGGGCTCTGACAGAAAGGGCTTCTGGAAGGAGGGATCTGAATCAGATCCCAGGGGAGGCAGCTGG
Organism: Ceryle rudis; assembly: GCA_033439905.1. NCBI lineage: Eukaryota > Metazoa > Chordata > Aves > Coraciiformes > Cerylidae > Ceryle > Ceryle rudis. The sequence continues at coordinate 30,940 of JAAGNO010012956.1, read as the reverse complement.
TGGGAGCGGAATATTGGGGTGATGCTGCCTAGAAGGTAGGAGCAGGGTCTAGGGGCATGGTGGCCACACCAGCTCTCTCCTGTTGCTGGCAGAGGTTGTGGGAGGGAACTTGAAGAAATCCCAAGTGTAGACACAGCCCTTGGGGATGAAATCAGAAAGTGTGTATGGACACTTCACCTACCTTTATTTTAATCATTTAGGTCTTAAAATAAGAACTCTTTAATTAGAAACATTCCCTTAATTGAATTATAATCAAGCTTTTACTGCTGTTAGGCTGACTAGCCATGTGATCTAATAACACCCACCTTCTCTCCAAGCATTGCCTAGTTACACCTCTTCCTATGGAGTGATCTATCTTAGGGAGCCTGGGCCAGGGGCTGCTAGTTTTGGCTGCGTGTGTAGCAGCCAGTACTGCAGGGTGCATTGGGACTGTCAGTGTTCCAGTGGTACATCAGATAACTCCTGCCCCGCTTCTAAAAAAGGTAGGTGTTCGATGTCACACAAGCAGCAGGACCCCAACTAGAGAAGGGTCGGAAAGGGAAGAAATTTGAGGAATAGTCAGAATCCATGATCACAATCTGTCCTGGGTCATCTCCACTTCTCTCCAGTTACCAAACTGGTGTGCAGCAGGACCCACAAGCATCTTTTCCTCTCTGTGCATCTCTCCAAAAATGAACACCCCCTCAGGTCTAGCCCTCTGTTAGGCACCAGAATACAACACAAAGGTGCACTGAGACTTTGTTTAAACAGCAGCACCGGGAAGGCTGTCTAACCTCCCAGACCCAGCAGTGAGCTGCAGCTGCACTCATAACCCATAGAAGGCCTCATGTCATCCCTTCTCCCTGGTTTTCCTGGGAAGAATCTTTGTGTGTAGAGCATGGAAGGCAATCGAGGCTCCAGACAAGCCCCTTAGTTCAGCAACTGAACATAACTGAACATACACCTGGCATACCTCATGTCTACCTTTCACAGGTTCAGCCATGGCCAAAGCATCCCTAAATGATCCAGAGAGTGCTGCTGCTGAAGGTAGGCAAAGCAGAAGATGGGCTACAGGGGGGGACTCTGCTTGCAGGCCCTTTGGCTGTTGTCCTGTTCTCCTGGGAAGGTCCTTGAGCAGTCCCCAGCGCTCACACAGCAGCACTGTAGAGGGAACCCATGGCAATGTGTCTTGAGCTGTGTCTCATGGGCTGATGTATCCAAGGAGGCCATACCTCACTGGGCACCCAGCCAGCCTCACCACTGTCACAGGTATCACAGGGTGTTAGGGGTTGGAAGGGACCTTGGAGATCTTCAAGTCTAACCCCCCTGCCAGAGCAGGATCAATCTAGCACAAAGGAACGCATCCAGGCGGGTCTGGAAAATCTCCAGAGAAGGAGACTCCACAACCTCTCTGGGGAGCCCGTTCCAGTGCTCTGTGACCCTTACAGGAAAGAAGTTCCTCTTCATGTTAAGGTGGAACCTCTTGTGCTCCAGCTTATCTTGTGCTGCCATGTCATTCCTCAGGTAGCAAAGAAAAAGAAGGGATGAGAGTTGCCCCATTCATTCACAATGTCACTGCTGGGTGGCCTTCCAGAGTCACTATGTATTACATTCATAGCACCTAGTAAAACTCATGGGAAAGCTGAGCTCCAGTCACCTAGCAGACCTCAGAGAACTGCCAGGTCACATTTGGCAGCTCTGGTTGATCTGCAGTGAGCAAAATCCCTTTTCACCCACTATCTGGAGACGAATGTGATGCTTTGAGGACCAAAGCAACTTTTTCCAAGAGAGACTTCCCCGTGATGGGTGAGTGTGAGGAATCAGGGAAAGAGCAGAGAAAACTTCAGCTCTGTTTTGAAGTTCTACTTCTGCAAGGCCAGTGAAAGCAAGAAACGATGAGAAGTGAGAGCAAATGCATTTCCACCAGCAACTCCAGAGCAGAGGTTCCTGAGGACACAAGTACTTGTGACTTGACACATCCAACAGAGTAGGACAGAGTTGTTCAAAGCATTAACTCACAGTTTATTCAGAACATACATCCTATACTCAAAAAAACAATGACTAATATTCACGATGTCTTTTTTACAAGACACACTCTCTAGATTCTTAGTACTTTCCAAATAATAATAGATTTACCTTTTCAATACTCATAGAAAGGAAGAGAGTAGCATTTTAGAGAAGACCCAGCATTCCTTGGAGGGAAGGTCAATACAGCCTGCAAGGTGGGGATGGCTGGTCTAAGCACTTTGCCAGAGCACTCTTCATTTTAAAGGCTTTTCTACAGTCCAGTGCAAGTCTCCACTCACATGCAGCATGGAGCAATAAATACTCCTGCAAATGAGACATCAGGATCACAAGGCTAAAAACAAAGAAAATGCCAAAATAAATAAACACAGATAATAGTTACCTCTATTGTTGCTATGATTGACTGCTCCGCTTTAGGTAGGAAATCAGCAGCAGGGGCAGGGAATCAGGCAAACACACAACCATCTCAGCAATGAGTCCCTCCTTTTTCTTCACAGTTTTGGGGGAGAAAAAAAAAAAAAAAAAAAGAGAGAGATGATGTTGAGTGCCTGCAAAGAGCCTTCCTCATGACACATCCCAAACTCATCCAGAACACCACCTAACCTGAGTGCTGCAGGTGTCCTGTGGAAAATAAATCTGTAGCCACATAATTAAAGACTCAACTGTAATTCATATGCATGAGGACATTGAAGGGCAGTTGTACAGCTGCCACTGGTGTACTTGGTGCTGCCATTTCTCAGTGATGAGAAATCTGTATTCTGATATAATAGATATCAGCAGTGGCTTGTTATCCTTAAAGTGGAGCACAGCTGGTGAGAGGTGAGACTTGCTGTCAGACAACAGCACAGGAGCAATGAGGCTTGGGAGGAAGACTCAGGAGAAGGCTCTTGTTCGGGCAGTGGAGAAATCTGTGGTCCCAGAAACACAAGCTGATACAACTGTCCCCTCTGCTTACCTTGTCCCCTCCAAGCTTTCACACTTCTGGTTTCCCTTCTTCAGGCTTGTCACAAAGTCCTGGGCTCAAGGCCAGCCATTGCTCCCTTCCAGGTCCACCTCACCTGACCTCTTCCCTGTCTCTTCCCTACTGCACCCCTGGAACAATTATCCTGCCCAGACAGTACCAGTCTGGCTCAGCTGTGTGTTCCCAGCAAGTCAGTCCTAGCCTTCCCACCACATGCCACCCCCTCCACACAAGCTGCTCCCTGTCACCAGTCCAAGCATTCTTGGGCAGTCCGTCAGTGGCAGCTCCTCTCCATCCCCAACCCCTATCTGTCATGGGAATCCTCAACTCCCGAGTCAAATGGTCTGAGCTCTTCCTGCCTCCCTCCTATCCTTCTGCCCACCCCACTGCCCAGCACCACTCCTCTGCTCTTCACGTTCCCCATGTCTGTTCACCACACCTCTCTTCTTCCCATTTCCTATCTCACTGCCCTGGCCAGCCCTGCTTTCTGCTCCCAGTTCTTCTGCTCAGCCAGCCCAAGCCACTCCAGCTGTTCACAGGCAATAGTCCCTTGCCCAACCAGCCCTGGCATCTCCCTGCAATATGCCTCACAGTCTCCTTCACTTTTCCTCAGATTTTTCGTCCTTTCCCTTTGATCCCTTCCCTATTCAAATCAGGGGCTTTCCTCCCACTGGGCTTCCCAAAAGACAAAAGAGAAGTGACCAGGAGCACAAGGCAGAGAGAAACATTGAGGATTCAGCCCAGTGTCTGACTCAGAGCAGCAGGATGCAGCCTTAGAAGGGAAAGACCTCCCAGTTTCCTTCAGCCCTTCTCCTCTGTAGGGAAGCCCATACACCATCATGCCAGCCTCAGGAGCCAAGGGAGAATGTTAGGCAGATTAGCGGAGGCTGTAATCTTTATGGCTGTGAAGCTGAGACAAGTCTTCCTCCTACCTTTAACAAAACCATGCAATTTGTCCATGCCAGCAGGGGAGAGCAGCGATGTTTCATGGAGCTGGCAAGACCAAGACCAAGCCCTTTGCTTGAAAGCCCAGAGATCCACAGTTTTCATCCTGTGGGCCATACGTACGCCCTTCAGCTTGGGAAACTTGTGGTGGGCCAACATTTTCAAGCTGAGGCAACCACTTTCTGTGGAAAATTTCTGCTCCAACAGTGAAACTTTGACAAAGTTATAAGCAAGTGAAAATAGGGTCTTAAAAAGGGAAGTGTTGGCAACCTTAATAACAGGAGCTGCCACACCTCTAATTAAGGGCCTTTATTGCTTTTTTTTTTTCCATATACCTCACCTTTTTTATCCTCATGGCATTCACAGCTTCTGTCAGTTGGCAACTAATTGTTTTTATTATACCCACGCTGGCTTGCTTTGGTTAAAAACCAAAACAAAACAAAAAAACCACACACACACACACACACACACAAAAAAAAACAAACTAATGGAAGAAAAACAAACAGCAATATTCAGGTGCACCCTCAGAGCTGTGTCAGGCCAGGGCAGAGTTAGCAGAGGACCACAAGACAAGGCCAAGGTTCCTTGGGAGGAGCTGGACTCAGGGCTGAATCAGCAGGTTCTTGCTAGAGGACATGTAACCTCATCCTCCTCACCTGCATATTGAGTGCTTCCTGGACACCAAGGCATCTGAGTGCCTACAGGGTGGTGGAAGAGCAGCCTGGGCAAGATGCAGGGATGCAGGAGAGGCACTACCTCTGCCTTGCCAAATCTTGTGGATTCCTCCTCACCTTGAAAGCAGCACATCTTCCTCTAAGAAACCCCAACCCTTGTATTTTTTTTGAGTAAAGGAGATTAACTCTTTGGGCTTTTCTCCCATGGCCACATGCTGTGGTAGAGTCATTAGCTGGGGCAGCCCCATCCCATCCTCCTGGAGGGGTGGCATCAGACTGCTCGGCTCTTCTCCACCTTCCTGCATGGCACTGGGGATGGATTTTGGCAGCAATGTGAACTTCTCAAAGCCTCTACTGAGAGGATGTGCAGCCCAAGGAGAAGAGACACAGACACACAGGGGGCTCAGACACACTGGGGCTCAGACACACAGCCCCCTCTTTCTCTTTTAGGAATGGCAGGAGCAAAGCAATGGAGAACAGAGAAGCCACATTCACCCGTGTAGGAAGATTAGCAGGTCAGAACAAATGAAGTGGTCAGGTAGGAGGCAATTCACCTCTGAAATGACTTGTATTTGGATCGCTGGTTGGAGGAGAGTCTGAATAAAGAACTACAGATCAGAGGAAGCCCCTCATGACTGTAGGAGAGCAAATACTGTGCTCTTCTTCAAAAAAGGTCAAAAGGTTGACTGTGGGAACTGCCAGCTAGTCAGAGGGCTCTGGAGTGAGTCCTCTTGAAACACATTTCTGTGCACACGAAGGAGAAGAAGGTGACTGCCAGTTGTCAGTGTGGATTTACCCAGAGTAAACTATGCCTGAACAACCTGATTGCTGCCCTCAATAAAATGACTGGATTTGTGGGTGACGGGAGAGCAGTGGAAATCCTTTACCTTAAATTCAGCCAGGCTTTCAACACGGTCTCCCACATTGTTCTGATATCCAAGTAAACATGTTGTGGTTCTCAATAGATAGATAAGCAGATGGGTAAAAAACTAGTTGGATGATCAGGATTAGTGAGTAGCTGTTAATGGGTTGTACTCTACCTAGAGGTTGGTACCAAATGGGGTACCTCAGGATGCTGTCCTGAGACCTACCCTGTTTAACATGGTTAATGGTGACATGGAGGAGGTAATGGGGTGCGCTTCCACCAGGCTTACAAATGACACCTAGATGGAGTGGGAACGAGTCAATATGTCCAAGGGCAGGGCTGCCATCAGAGGGACATAAGCGTGCTGGAGGGATGGGCCTACAGGAACATTGTGAGTTCAGCAAGAGTAAATGCACAGCCCTGCACCTGGGAAGGAAGATGCCCTGGCTACAATGCAGGCTGGGGACCTGCCAGATGGAGAACAGCTCTATGGGAAAGGACCTGAGAGTCTTGGTAAAAGACACAGCCAAGCTCTTCACAGTGTTGCACAGTGGGAGGAGGAGAGACAACGAGCATGAGTTGAAACAAGAGAGGTCCAGCTTGAATACAAGGAAGATCTTTCTGTCTCCAAAGACAGTCAAGCGGAGAGAAAACTTGCTCAGAGAGGCTGTGCAGTCTCCATCCTTAGAGGTTTACAAGACCAGATAAAACTCTGAGTGACTCTGTTTGACCTCTTTGCTTACCCTGCTCTGAGCAGGAGGCTGGACTAAAGCTGTTCTGAGGTCTCTTTCAACCTGAATTATCCTATGATCCTATGATGCAGAGTGCTCATTTGTGTATGGCATGTGTTCAGCATGTGTCAGGAATGTATGTACCACACATATGTGTCTGTGGCAAGGGTGAGCCTCAAGCCTGTGTCCCATGTGAAGGGTGTAGCTAAAGGGGACAAGCTATCACACATACATGGTGGGCCATGGGTGAGGAGCACACTGGCAGGGGGGCAGCTGGGGCAGTAGCTCTGAACACCTGTGACAAGTGTGCCAGTTTTGTGCGTACCAGTGAGCTCAGCAAGCGTCACATGAGCACAAAGTGTGCTTGCAAGGAGCTTGCAGTGTGTGTGGTTGGGAGTGTGCGTGCGCCAGGGGAGAGAACATGTGGCTGTAGTAGTGAAATGTGTGTGCAGCACGCAGATACCGCGCGCACGGGCAGGGGGGAGAGCGGCATTTGTGTGGGCTTGTTATTCACCTCCCATGTATGAACATCTCCCATGTGGACTCAGGGGGTGGGGGGAGAGGACGTAGCACAGTTATGAAACCAGCTTGCCCAGTCAGGATAATTCACGTACTGCTGTGGGAGGGACAGGAGAGATAAACAACGCGAGATGGGAGGGAAGGGAGAATGGCTTAAAGTGCAGCTTCCCGGCATGCCCTGGTGGATTAGTTCAGCATCTCAGCCCAGCTCCTCTTTAATTCTTATGCAAGGGGTTTCTCTGGAAGGGATAGCCTGTCCTTGCCAGCTGAACACCAAGCACAGGACACCAATTAACAAAAGGCCATCTCACCACCCGTCCCACACAGTGAAGGGCAAGAGGCAGCTGGAGGCTTGTTCGCTGCGAGGACTGAGGTTGTGGGTTTTTGGTTTTGCCTCAGACCGTGCTGTTGCTTATCAGGAACTGCAGAACAGTCTCATCTGAGCCTGCCATGGCCTCCTATTCACTCCTGGGTGGGATCTGAAAGTGCTGATTTGTATCTGTAAAGCTGCCATGTAGAATAGTTTTGGGGAAGCACTGTGGCCTGATGTCTCCCAGTTCCTCCAGCTGGATGACTGGAGGCCAAGGGTATCCAAGCTGGAAATATGGCACTGCAGTCATGGGAAGTAGTATGAAGGTGATGGGCATTGTGTACATACCTAGGGAAGTACAACATTCTGTCCAGGGCTTCACTGCAGCTGCAGGAGAGGCACAGAGCTGTTCTAGAACCATGCCTGGTTCATTTATCGCTTGCAGGGTCCCCAGCTGTGCAGAGGTGACAGGTTAAACCCACAGTGGCAGGTTAAATTCCTCTTCCTGCTGCTGACTGCTTCGCAATCTTGGGCAAGTCACTTTGCCTTGCTGTCAGCCACTTCCATCCCCCTTTGCTTTTTTTCTGGCTGAGAACAAAAGCTGTCCCTTCTCTTGTGACTGCAGCAGCAAGCACAACGGGGCCATGGAAGACCTGAGGGTTCTGGAGGCTTCTCTGTGGGACAAATCATCAAATAATTGCAAGAACTCAAAATTCCACATTTTTCACAAATTGCTTTTGCATTTTAACATCTGAGAATACATTTTGATCTCACAAGATCATCTGACTGCATAGAAGAGCCATGTCTCAGAGCAGGCAGGGAGCAGGCAGCTTCATCTGGCCAGTACAACTCCACCAACACATCTTGTTGTCTCCTCTGCAGCAACCACTGCCAGCTACTCTCACCCTGACTTCCCTCCACTGACCTCAGCCTGCTCTGTCCCATCAGGACTTACCAGCTTGCCAAGCACCCCAGGCTCCCTGGGCACTCCACAGCTCCCAATGACTTCACCCTGTCACCCTGGGAGCAGCCAGTCACGCTGTGTCTGCAGCTCTCTGCTCTGAAGCTGCTTTTCATCACAGCTCTTCCCTGCTTCCCCCACAGCCTTGTGCAGCTCTAGGTGGGTCACATAAGTTTCTCTATTCAAGGCAGCCTGGTTATTAGTGAGCACAACACTGTGTCTGGGAGAGCAAAAGGCACATGGTATAACCCAGCAGCCTGGAGCTAAATGACGGCTCCACTTTGCTTACTTTTAACCAGCTCCTTCTGTGTCATACTAAGCGTTCAGCTATAGGTCTGCATTGCCTGTCATGTGCTTGCACCCACTCTCCAACTGATTCATTATTTTATCCCTGAGAAAAGCTCATGCAGGCTGCAGGTCATGTTATATACATAGAAACATAGAAATGTCTGGATTGGAAGGGACCTCTAGAGGTCATCTAGTCCAACCCCCCGCTGAGAGCAGGGACATCCTCAACTAGAGCAGATTGCTCCTCCAGTTTGTGCCATGCCACTCAGCCATGTCACTCTGTCAAGCCCCACCTTGAATGTCTCCCGGGA
>JAAGNO010012956.1:0-22271 GCA_033439905.1 Ceryle rudis | reverse complement strand
GCACTTGCTCTTGTTGAACCTCATGAGGTTCACCTGGGCCCACCTCTCCAGCTTGTCCAGGTCCCTCTAGATGACATACCATCCCTCTGGTGTATCGACAGCACCACTCAGCTTGGTGTCATCTGCAAACTTGCTGATGGTGCACTCGATCCCACTATCTATGTCATTGATAAATATGTTAAACAAGACAGGCAGGCCCCAGTATGGACCCATGAGGGACACCACTTTTCACTGCTCTCTATCTGGACTTTGAGCCATTGACCACTACCCTCTGGATACGGCCATCCAGCCAATTCCTTATCCACTGAACGGTCCACTCATCAAATCCGTATCTCTCCAACTTGGCAAGTAGGATATTGTGGGGGACCGTGTCAAAGGCCTTGCAGAAGTCCAGATAGATCACATCCATAGGCTGTCCCTTATCCACTGATGCAGTCACTCTGTTGTAGAAAGCCACTAGGCTTGTCAGGCATCTTCAACGTCTTCCCTGGATTTTTTCTGTGTCAGCTCGTCCTCCTCTGTTTGATACCCCAGGAGTGGTGCACAGGCCTGTGTCAGGTCCCTGATAGACACGCAGAGCCTATTGCTGGGTGAGCGTCTGATTACCTCTCAGAAGCAATTTCAAGCTCCTTTTTCTCTCGGTCACATGGCTTCTGTAAGGAGGCTTTGTATTGTACAGGCCTTCAGCTGACTCTTTCAGTGACTGTAGTGCTGGGACATTCAAACAACTCTATCAATGCACTGCAGCCAGGGACCCAAATATTCCCAGGTCCCAGGTTTCAAGGCATGCTGTTTCAAATCTGGGACCAGCACCAAAATAATGCTGCTAATTTCAGAGGCCAAAAACATTTTTAAAGCTCAAATATCCAGTGTCTTACAGACTATTTCAGGATGATGTTTGTATCCATCTTGAATTTCTTTGAAGGCATCAGGGCAGTGAAATCACATCACTCCACTTTTCTTCTTTCCACGCTGACCTGACTTCGATAGCAAGTTACTTGGGGTTTGTATGCCCAGGCTGCCCACGGAGCAGAGGCTCTGCTTCCTTCTGGAGGGGATGTGGCCAAAAGTAAGAAATATACTGATGGCCCACTGACTGCTCTGCTGGTGCTGCTTTCTCCAGGAAATGGAAGAAGCACACGATCTGAGGTACAGTACAGTTTACAAGCTAGGCTGTCATCTTCTAATGTCCTGAGGCGGTATGAAAATGATGGTTGCCAGAATAGCTCCCAGGGCAGTGCAAACCCTCTGTCTGAGAGCCCTCACACTGGTGAGGACACGTGCAAGTAGGGTGTTTCTCCACTTCCATGCATTTTCACTGCCCTTCTCCCACCAAGGGAGTGTTCTGACCAGCTGCCTGTGGCCAGGGACAGGCAGCCTGCAACAGCCATAAATTGTGCATGCCCCACTGTCCTGGTTTGAGCGAGAACAGAACTAATTCTGTTCAGTGATTTTACTTTCCAGATCAGTTCTTCCAACTAACTGAACTGTCTGAAGTCAGCAGCCTGTTTTCACAGACAGTGTCTGCTGCTGGCAGTGATAACGCCCCACATCTAGAGTCAGTACCAAGGATCGGTGTGCAGACCAAGGCCACTGCTGGGTCTTGTGTACCACACTGCAGGGTGCAGAAAGTAAAAGGCTGCACCTGTGGGGAGAAGCAGACAGGGCATGCGACCCCCAAACTGACCAGTGAGGGATTTCAGCCCATGTACATCATATTCAGTATAAAGATTAGGGATCACAAGGGTCAAGGTCTCTTGGATCTTCTTTCAGCTTCTTCCTCACTTCTTCGGTGGCCAGCATCTGAGGAGGACACCGTCTGTTCTGCCTTTGATTCTGATCTGTGTGTTCCTGAATCCAGTACCAGAATCCAGCTCTTGAACACAGTTCCCATCTGCCACTGGGCCCAGCCTGGGACTCCCCCAGTGCCTGCTCCACAGCATCAGTGGCGACAGTGATATGATTGCCATCAGAGGAGCTGGGTTTACTACTGTTTTTTACATATTTGTATATATTCCATTTTTATTATTGTTATTTTCATTAAAGATGTTCTGGTTTCCTTTTCCAATTGATAAGTCTCTCTCCCTTATTCCCTTTCTCTTCCCCTTTGGGGAAGGAGGGGGGTTAACAGAGAGCATCTGTTATAGGTCTAGCAGGCTGCCCTGACCCTAAACTGTGACACCCACCGAGGGACTGAATAACAGGAAAAAGGGGAGCAAATCATATACATTGAGCACATGCGACCCGGCAGAGCTGTGAGACAACTGAAGGACAAGCAGGAAGCAAGGTGGCAAACAGAAGACTGGACTCTGAATCATAGTCATATCTGTATAACCTCCCAGGACTCGCACAGCTTTGCAGGCTTCTCCCCAAGAAGAAATCAAAGTGGTAGGACATATCTGAACTGCTTTCAATCAGTGGGCACTCTGTGAAAGCTGTGGCCTGGCTTTCAAGTAGGCTGATCTTTATTGGAGGTTATGGGTGCAGTACTGGGGGTGGGTGTTAGTCCTCTCAGAGCTTGCCTTCCCAAGCAGGTCCAGAGGAGGGTCACGGAGATAATCAAGGGGCTGGGGTGCTTCCCCTATGAGGACAGGCTGAAAGAGTTGGGGTTGTTCAGCCTCAGAGAAGAGGCTGGAGAGAGGAGGCTGCAGGGATACTTCATAGCAACCTTCCAGTACTTTAAAGGGGACCTACAGGAAAGATGGGGAGGCACCTTTTATCAGGGAGTGTAGTGAGTGATAGGACGAGGGGTACTGTTTCAAACTGAAAGAGGGTAGATTTAGATTACGTAGTAGGAAGAAATTCTTTACTGTGAGGGTGGTGAGGCACTGGAACAGGTTTCCCAGAGAAGATGCAGATGCCCCTTTCCTGCAAGTGTTCAAGGTCAGATTGGATGGGGCTTTGAGCAACCTGCTCTAGTGGAAGGTGTCCTTGCCCATGGCAGGGGGGTTGGATATAGGTGATCTTTGAGGTCCCTTCCAACCTAATCCAGTCTATGAATCTAGGAAGATTAAACGTTTCCATCCCCAAACCCCAGCTCTGACCCACGGGGAGCCTGACCCAGCCCAGCCCCTCGGTGTCACGACGGCGCCGGCGGCAGCCGTGGGCTAGTCCGGGGAGCCGGGACCAGCAGGCTGCCGGGACCTACAGGGATGCCAGCCTTGTTTTCATCTCTAGATGGTGCTCTGAGGCCGGGCAACGGCCGGGCTCCTCCAGTTTGTGCCATGCCACTCAGCATCCCTGCGCTGCGTCCTGCCGGCGGGAACGGGCCGGGGCCGCGGAGGGCAGGACCCCCACCCTGCTGACCCTGGCAGGAGGAGAAGCCTGTGCAGCCCCTCCAAGAACTGGCTACGGTCTCAGCTCCTCCTGGCGTGACATCCCCCGTCTGTGGGATACCGTGCTGTGGGCGGCCGTGTCCACAGACTGCCTCCCCTGCCTCCCCACCCCTCTGCTGTCCCCCTTCACCTGCCCCAGCGGGGCTGCCCCAGCTGTCCCTCGGCCGCCCCATGCTTTCAGCATCTCAGGAGGCTTGTCTTCCCTCCTCTCCCTGCCCTGCGCAGCTGGCCACAAGCCGGCCTGGCTCTTCAGCTTTAGCACACGGCTGGTGCCTGCGGGGTTTTCCAATAGTGGTGCTCCATTAGGGCTCAGCTCTCCTCTTTACACAGGCAATGGCAAAAGTCCCATTGACTTCACGGTGGCAGGAGCAAGCTCTTAATGGCCTCGGAAGGTAAGGCTTTTTTTTTTTTTCCTGTTGCTTTTTTGTTGTTGATGGGGTTTTTTTGTTTGTTTGTTTTGGCAACATTTCAAACCGTGGCCACTTCATATTACCTGTCCAAAAGCTGGGAGAGACCAGAGGCAAGGTCTTCCTGCAAAGGCAAGGAAGGGCTGTTAAAGCTCAAAGTGAGAAGAGGGGGCATTTTGCCATCCAGGGGTCATGAGCCCATGTGCACCTGCTGGGGCAGCACCATGTGCTCTGCTCCTGGGCAAAACCTGGACGAAACTGAGCTGATTGAAAAATGTGTTCATCAGCATAGACATTTTCAACACCATTTCCTGATCACGGGAATCCAAACCCATTTTTACCCTGCTTGAGATTATTGTTGTGTTTCTGTAAAATATTTTTAGTTGCAGTGTGTATCAAAATGTTTTGCTGAGCAAGTTTTGGGTGAGTTGGAAGGTGCCAATGATGGTTTCTTTTCAAAAGGGTTGTCCAAAAGTGTCACCAAAAATAAAGCATGAAACAAATTTCTCAAGTGTCATTTAAAAGAACATTCATCTGAAAGCTGGCAAGAGTGACAGCAGTGTAGTTAGTTGTCATGGGGTGGAGGATCTGAACCAGTGCCTGGATCTTATTCATAGGGAAAAAGTCCTTCCTCTCCCCATTAAATTTCTGACATTTGAATAGCTTTCAGTAATGAGCCAAGGAAATAATTCAGAAGTAAGACGGGAAAGAAATATGGGTTGTGGGCAGATAAACAAAGTGGTGTCTTACTTCTGCAAAGCAAGCTGCCAGCCCCTCAGGGCTAGGGACAGGTCCTGGGGAAGCAGCCCTTCCATCAGATTCTGGAGGAGAGAGAGAGAGACTGGGGACATTGTGCTCTGGTGTGCAGTAGAGGCGTCTTCTCTGGAAAGCACAGGACAAGAAAATGTCACCTACCTGAAAGGTGATGTTCCACATATTGTATGCAAAAGCCAAAATACCAGGTGTGTTTACAGTTGTGAGTGGCTTGGAAATCTGATCTGCAGACTTCTTAAAAACGTCCAGTCTTCTTTATAGCAAGCAGCCTTCCAAGGCGGTTTCTCCTGGTGGTCTTTCATGGGCTGCATAAAGGAGTCCCCAGCATGCAGCCAGAGAGGTGCTTGTTGAGAGGGATGCTGCTGTTGCACAGCGTTTGTGTATATGTCCTTGGGTGTTTATGGGATAAAGTTGTGGTATAGGATGGGTTATTCCCCTACGTGTGGATACACATGTAGGTATGTGGAGTGTGTACTTTGACACAAGTACTCTGTGATTCAAGTGCGCTGGTGCGGAAGCACCTGTTCAGAAGGATGTACATACTGCTGTGGGCACACCTGCAGCTTGCAGAGGCAGAAAAGCACTTCCTCCTGGGAGGAGTGACTGCACCATGTCATCAGGTGGGCTGTGTGTGCCCAAGGAACGTGCCATTTTGGCAACATAAGCACGGCTGTGGGAGGAGAGCCTGACAGGCAGAGGTATACCCATCATCTCTGTTCTCCTGAACTCTGGCTGTTTCCCTCCTTCCCTTTGCCCTCTCCTCTCAGTGCTTTTCTCTCCCTTGGGTCCTCCTCGGCTCTCTCCCCTCCCTAAAGATGTGACAGTGTTGCCAGCTTTCTCACAAGTTTATTGTGAATGGGAGGAGTTTAGCTGGGTTTTCCTCCATTGATTGGTGTCTTCTCCACCATGGTGCCAAACATGGCATGAAAAGGGCCAGCAGGTTCAAACATACAGAGTGAGCTGGGATCCCAGCATGGCTGCTTGTTGCTTGTTCCCTTATCATTACTGCAACTTTTCCCCATTTTTATCCCCCAAGAGCCCCACCAGCTGAAGTGAGGGATGGCTGTGCTGGCCTGTGTGCCGCCTCAACCACCCCAGCTGTGCATGCCCTGGTGCACCTCAGCTGCCCCATCCTTGCAGGGCTTTCCTGGGCACTTGCTCCTTGGAGATGAGCCTCCCAAAAGCTAACAGTCTGTGGGCACTTCATCCCCACAAACAGCTGCTATCCATCTCCAAAGGATGCTGGACCCGAGTGGGGGGATACCCAGACATATGGGTTCTCCCTCTCCTGGAGGCCACTCTCCCAGTCTGTGTCCTGGATGCCCGTGTCCTCACATATGAGTCCTTCTCTCTCGGTCCATTAGTTTGTTTCCATTGCCATGGCCAGTGGCAGGCACCCGGCTCTGAAAGCTGTATTAAAAGCCAGGTCAATACCAGCCACTGCTTATTCCCTCTGGGGAAAAGAAATAAATAATAAAAAGAGGGAGGGACTTCATTAATTAGCAATGGGGAGGAGAGGTGGGACAGGGACATACGTGGAAAAAGGAGGCTGCATATCAAGTCATAGATGGAAAAAGACAGAAGGCACCAGGATCCTTGAGCTCCTGCCCCCACTCTGTGCCTGATGGGAGGAGAGGGATGCATCAGGAGTGATGCCTTTCCTTTCCCCCACCTCTCCAGATGCTCTGCTCCTTGGCTGTCACTTGTCTGCTCTTCTCTTGTCCTTCCACCAGCTCCTCTTCCCTCCTTGGCAAGGGTTCCCAATGGTGTCAGATCACTGCTTGGGTGCAAAGCAAACCCAGGCAGGGCAGCTCTTCCCCGACAGAACCCACATGCTGGGATGAGAAATGGCCACATCTGGGTCTAGACCTGTTCTGTTAGTCTAGCCCCTCTTTTTCTTAAATGTGCTCCTGTGTCACCTCACTTTCACTTTTTCCTTTCCTCCTCCTCCGCCTGCCTGCTGTGCCTACTTTTTCCTGTCACTCCTGCTATTTCCTTCCTTCTCCTTCTGCTGCTTCCCCATTTCCTCTTGCTTCTTGAACCAAAGCCAGACTGATACTGAGATGCTGGTTTTCTGCTTTGTAGATCAGAGTTTGGGAGGGATATAATTTCTTCAGCCATTCTCCCCATAACACAACTGTGGGGTGCCCAGAGCAGCTTCCTAAACTGTTTGTCTTTCTGTCCTCATGTCATCTACAGTTTTGAAGGAGTGATTCTGCTCCTCCTAAAAGAAAAGGCTCACCAGGTTTTTGCCTCTTTTGTGAAATGACAGCAAAGTGATGTTACAGGTCCAGCTCTGATTGATGCCCTCCCTTATTTCCTCTAGTTCTTACTTGTCTCTAGAAAAAAGAAAAAAAAAAAAAAAAAAGGCTTTGGGATTTCTGGGGGGCTTTTCTGAGCCCTAACATCTACAGCAATGCCTTGCACATCTCTGCCTCTTCATCAATCACATCTACAACCCTTTCCTGGGCAAAATTCTTGTTGTCTCCAAAGCAAGCAGGATCATTTGACCCTTCCTCGTAATTTTAATACAAATGCTTCCCTCCATACATATAGTTTGTGTGATCTTCTCCCCAAGCAAACTTTCTGAGCCTCCTATTGTAGGTCTTCACCTGAGAGGCCCAGAACAAGGGAGCCCTTGTGGTGGAGCTTCCAGGCACCAACAGCGTACAGACAGCAAACACCAGCACTAATAACTTTCATCAGTCTCTGTACCAGGTTGCAGCCTTGGGGTCTCTCCTTTGCTTCCAAACCTCCCCCTGGGATATTAGACTTTATTAAAAATAAATAGTTACAAATTCGGTTTTACAGCTGATGGCAGCAGGGAGAAGAATGGAGGAGGTGAAAGGAGCAAGTTGAGGGTCTGCTGTCCAGTCAGGTCACTTGTCTGTCATCCTGGCCATGCTGTGCCAGGGAGCAGTCTGAGTGTGCAAGCACAGGGCCCTGCCTCCTCTGCCAGGCATCTCAGGAGAAGAGCAGGACATGTTTTTCAAGAGGACCGGGAGAACTGGGTCTGAGTCTGTGGAGCCAATCTGCTTCTGGAGGTGACAGATGCCAAAAGCCAAGGAGAGTGCAGAGTAGGCTACGCAGACCGTCCTTTTCTCCTAGCTTGGCATTTGCAGTGGAAGAATATGGATTTCAGTTCTCATTCTGTTTTATATACAAAGAGAGAGTCATGTGCAACAAGCAAGAAACATGCAAGTAAACCCCTTCCTTGAGATCCTTCCCCACTCCCTCCAGGAGATCTAAACTCTCCCGTCCATCCTCATCTGGTCAGTGTTTAGGTATCACCCCTCTCCTAGTGATGGTCATGAGGTCACGACTCTTGACAGCCATGGCATCTACCCACGTCAAGAGGGGACAGAAAATCTGATGATGCCACAGCAGCAGAAACATCTACTGTGGGTCCCAGCATGTCCGTTGAGGGCAGGGACTCCTGTCACCTCTCCAGAGATGAAAAATCAGGTGTCCTGCTCGTCTGTCTCCAGGCAGGAAAGGCACCCTAGCACAAGCTGCACACACGGGAAGAGTAGTGTATCCTCACTCCTTTTCCAGACAATATGACTTCATGGGAAAGGGAGTATATCAGAGCAGCTCCAGGCCTTCATGTACTCAGGGGCTGAGACACAGTCACAGGAGGCATTTTTTGGTGGGCAAGGGACTTATCCAGCTACGTACGGGTGCAGAACAGAGGAAGAGATGGTGGGCAACAGGTGTGGAATGGGGAGGCTGGAGAAGTTAGATGGCCGACTCCCTGCGGTATGAGATTGTATCCAGGGGCAGAGTTGCCTGGAGGCGCTCCAGGTCCAGGTGGCTTCCAAAATCCATCATCTGGATGACTCCTCCTTCCTCCTTGGTGCTGCCCCCTAGCACCACACCCACTTCATCATCATCTTCATCTTCATCTTGACTGACAAGAGCCAGCTCATTCTCATAGCAGAAGGCACTGGGAGGTGGGGGAGAAGGTAGAATAGTCATCTTGCTTTCTTGCAACTCCCGGGCTGAGCAGCAAGGTGTGCCAGCTACCTCGTAGGTCTTGTGAAAGCGCGAATAATCCACTTTGTAGTGGTTCTTCTCCTCAAACACAACTGGCTCAAAACGATGACCCCAAAGGATTTCACTAGCAAGGTAAGAGCTTCGTGCCTGTGTGGTCATAGCTGTGGCTTCCACCATCCCCTCCAGGATAACAACAATCTCAAAGTTCTCCGTCTCCAGTTCCTCCTTGCCAATCCCATAGAGTGGGCTTTCCTCATCAATCTCATGAACAATAATAATAGGTGAGACCAAAAATATGCGATCAAGGCCCACATCATAGCCTACATTTAGGTCCCGCTGGTCCAGGGGGAGGTATTCCCCTTCCTCTGTCATATAGGGCTTGATGAGCTGAGCTCGGACATGAGCCTCGACAATGTGGCTCCTCCTCAGGTTGCCCACCCGCCACATGAGGCACAGCTTGCCATCCCTCACAGAGATGACCGCGTGGTGACTGAAGAGGAGGGTCTGGGCCCGCTTCTTGGGCCTTGCCATCTTGGCCATGATAGTGCCAATCATGAAGGAGTCAATAACACAGCCCACAATGGACTGGACCACAACTGCCATGATAGCCAGCGGGCATTCCTCAGTCACGCAGCGGAAGCCGTACCCAATGGTTGTCTGTGTCTCCACTGAGAAAAGAAAAGCTCCTAGGAAGCTGTTCACGTGCATGATGCAGGGCTTGAGGAGAGAGGGACCGCCTCCCACTGCTGGTGCATTGAGGTCACCATGGAAGAAAGCGATGCACCAGAAGAGGAAGCCAAAGAAGAGCCAGGAAACCAGGAAGGCGGCGGAGAAGATCATAAGCATATACCGCCAGCGTGTGTCCACACAGGTGGTGAAGATGTCAGCCATGTAGCGCTGAGACTTGTTGCTCAGGTTGGCAAAGTAGACGTTGCACTGGCCATTCTTCTTCACGAAACGGTTGCGGTGCTTCCGCCGGGGGGCATGGCCCTTCCCATTCCGGCTGTGCCCATTCATGCTGCCCAGTGCAGCAACTTTGTGTCCATCCTCTTCAGTTGAGACGATGCTGTACCTGGAAGAGAAGAAACAGGCATTTCCAGTAGAATTACATGAGGACTAAGAGCAGTCACTGAGATAGCAAGGGTGGGACTCACAGGGCTATGGTACCATGGTGTGGAATATCACAACAGCATGTTTCCCTGGTTTTTGCACTGTGGGGCCACCTTGACCTCGGTGGAGGTCAGCTACAATACTTGCCTAGTCTTGCTGCCAGGAGGTTGTATCTAGCAAAATCCTGATAGGGTAGCAAAGCCCGAGAAGCTTGTAGTGCTGTGCTACCTTCCTACCTTTGTGGTGAGGAGGCTTTAAAACCTGACAGCAGCTGGGACAGTCAGGAAGCCTGGGAGCAAGCACCCACAGTCTGACCACATTTTGGCCCTGACATTATATAAGGCCGTGAGTTTCTGTTTTCTCCTCGCTCTCCTCACTGATTTCATGGTGAATTGGTGACAGTGTTTATACACTTCTTGCACTCAGGACAGTTCTGTTTCCACAGCAACATATGTGGCTCTCAGCATCCTGCATCTGAAGCCAAAGGTGTAATTTGGAGATCAACAGCCAAAGTGCTGGCAGTTTCCCTGGCAGAAGCTCCACAAACACTTTCTGGGAGATGTTTGCCCCTCTGGCTCCACTCTCTCACAGTCAGCACTGCCACTGACCCTCATGTACTGCTGGGACAGTTGCAGATAACTCCTTAAAGAAGTGATGGCAGAAGATGCTTTGACCACTCTGGAAATCAATCAAGTGCACAGACCCACCAAGACTACTCTGCCCTCATGACCGCCAAGCTGTAGTCTCCTGGGACTCCTCAGGCTGGCAGTGTTTCCCTCCCAGCCTATAGCATTGTCATGTCATCTGGAGCCCCCCAGCTTAGTCTTCATGACTTCCATCCTCCTCTCATACTGAGGTTAGCACAGGTGGCTGGAGTAGTGATTCCCAGGGACATGGGGCTTCTGTAGTGCTGCAGCACCATGCAGTACTTTGCTTCTCCTCCATAGTACTCTACTGAATATGGCGCATTTTGGGCTGGAGAAGGAGCCATACCTCAGAGCAGGAAGGCCCCTGCCAGGTACTTTGAGAAGATACTGAAAGGCAGCCTGAAGTTAGGGCCTGCAGGGTCAGTCGAGGAGGACCAAGCCACCCTGAGCAGCAGCAGTCCTTGAGAGGAGGGTTACTCACCGGTTGACTCGGACACTGCCCATGGCTCTCTGTATCATCAGGTGTCAGGGGGCCAGGGGAGCTGGAAGGGTGCAGGATCTCATGCAGCAGCACTCATATGGGATTGGGCAGATCCTGGTTTCACCTCTGGGGAGCTGGGACCCACACTGCCATTGCAATTGCTCCTGGGCACTGTACCTTGCAGAGAAGGACAAAGAAAAACCCAGTCAGAGCCTCCCTGTCAGCACCTGTCCCAGCATAGGGGGCACAGGGCTCCCAGCCTTTTGCTCAGGAGGGATCTGGAGGTGTCCACAGGACACCGTGCCGCATCCTGGCTCAGGCAGGTGAGGAGATGACAGATACAGACAGGGTTGCACATCCCACAGCCCCTGCGCTCCCTGGCATCTACCACTGGGAGAGGTGCATGGCCAGCTGGTCACCACTCTCCACATGAAGGGCACCACGTCTGAGGAGCCTACGGTGCCATTATATTAATATCATAGCTTACACCAGGACGAGAGCTCAGACAGGCTAAATACCTCACGCATAAGGACTAACGAAGCACGGACATGCACGGCAGCCTTCTGAGATCCCCGTTAGCCCAGCCTGACCCAGAGGGGATTTATTTCCAGGGGTTGAAGAAGATCCCCCATTTCAAAGAGGAGAAGAAAAGCAATGGGTAGAGCCAAAGAGGAGAACTGATGGAAAGGAAGAGCTTAGGGGTAGCCAAGGAGAAGATGGTTAGAGCAAACAGACCTTGTGACATGCCCCGTATCCAGCATCCAAGGAGCAGCACAGCAGCAGAGCCCTGGGAAGGATGTCCAGCAGATGTTACATCCCGACTCAAACTGAAGAATGGGGAAACCAAAGACTTAAGAGCCGACCTATCCCACCTGTCCAGAGCTGCTGGGAAACAAAATGCAGTGAGGAGGTAATGACTCACAGATTAGGAAAGGCTTTGTACACCCATGATAATCCTGCACTGTAACCTTCAGATTACAGCAGCCAATGCGGAGCACAGGACACCGACAGAACCTGCTAGTTCACTTCCTCCCAGCCTCACTGATGAGCAACCAGTGGTTGCCATATCTGGGACAAATCCAAGGATTTTTGGGTCAAACGCAAGGTTTAGAGCTGCTTGTGAGTGGTCATGAACAAAGAGGCAAGAGGAACAGCAGGTTATTTTGTCTAGCACAGAAAAGCTGGTGAGAACCATCTTTGACTCATCATCAGTGTTGCAGAATGGGGCTTCATGTCACTAAGGGTGACCACCAGATTTCCCCAGTTAGGAACACAGGCTAGAAAGCAGCAAGTAAGGAGCTGCAGACATCACCTCTGATGTGCAAGCTCTGCTGTTTTCATTATCTGGGATGAAGATAAGCCATCAGTTTCTCCTCTGGAGACCGAGGTTACTGAGGTGATTTAAGCTCTGTGGCAACAAAGCATGGCTGTTCAGTAACCCACAACTCACCATATAGAGGTAAAAGTGAACAGCTGACAAAAATTCCCATCAGAAAAAAAACATTTTGGCACTGAACTTAGCCAGCACCCACCCCCTCAGCACCCCACAGCATCCAAGTCTCTAAGGAAGGTCGTTTTGCACAGATACAGGAAATTTTGTTGTGCAGATGGGTAAATCTGCAACAGAAACTGGTGCTGGTAACCAAAATTCATCTGAAGTGTTGAGGGATGACCAGGTGATGAATAAAAGTCACTTCATGCCCACATGACCTTGCTAGGATAAAGCTAAACTGTATCTTCAGTGATTAAATGGTGAGTTTCTACTGCAGGCCCTCGCGGGTCTTTAGGAAATGACAAAAGCAGCCAATTTAGGTATAACCCTCTAGGCTAGCTCCAGACAGGAGGGAAGGGCATCCTCTCCAACCAGCACCTTCCAGATAAGCCAAGCTTCTCCTGAGGCAGCACTGACACTGATACAAGAGGAAAGGCATTGCCACAGCTCACATGTATGGATACTTCACAACTTCCTAAAGATTTCTGACCACCACCCCCCCCCCACCTTTCCCCAGCTGCAGGAACAGCTGCACAATCTCTAGAGACTTTGGATTTCTGGCCTAGGCAGTGGCCAGCTCCAAAAGAAGAGGACAAAAGACCTAAGAAGCTTCCACTCACTGAAACAGCGTGCAGCAGTACCCAGATCTCTGCTCCTCTCACCTTCCCTGCATCCATCACCAAGAAGGGACAAAGAAAGCAGATGGAGTGTAAAGGCTTTGCTCATAACAGCTATGGGCAGGGATGGGCACACTGTTTAAGAGTACTTCAGCCTGCGTAGTACTTTCCTCCTGGCTCCCACGTGGCAGCTCAAGGCAGCCGGAGCTGTGGCACGACCTCTTGCACAGAGCCCACCACAGCTGGACCTTGCAGCTCAGAGCCTGGGAAACCTTTGTTGCTGACTCTGCAGTGCCAGAACACAGTATCAGCAGCTAAAACTGCATTGCTACCTGCAATTTGTACTTAACCACATGAAAAGTATTTCCATGAAGATTAAAGGCTACAAATCCAAACACAGACATTCCAGCACATGAGAATAAATGTTTTTAGTTTAAGCTATAGTGAGAGACTCATGGTCTTGGTCTATACACTCATCTATAGGACCCACAAAGGATTGAGTTCATTGTTTTTTTTCGGCTTCAGCTTCAGAAATTTTGCCAGTAGATTTAAGGACCTCAGCAACAAAATACAGTGACTCTGCTCCAGACGTGAGCTGTCTGATGGACCAGTTTGCACCCATTATGATCTTGTAGATGTTCTGCAATGCGAAGTCTATGTTGTGCTTCATTACCTCTGGGTCAGTCATTTGGCCCGCTCTCAGGTTTTCATTCTGTACCTTGGAGCTCTCTAACTCCCCCTGGAGAATAAAGATCTCCTGCTTCAGCTTCTCCACCTTTCTTTCTGCCTCCAGAGCCCGCTGGGTCATTATCTGGAGACTCCACTCAGTCTGCTGGACAAAGGACTGTAGCTTTTGGGCTTCCCTCTCCTCTTTGGCCAGGCTATCTTTCAGCTCCTTCTCCAGCCTCTCCACCTTGCATGCCTGGCTTTCCAAGGAGCACCGCATGCTCCTGAGCACCCTCCTGAGCTTGGCGTTCTCCTCCTTGAGCATGTCATTGGTCAGCTGCAGGGAAGGGAACTCCCTGTTCTTGATGTCCTCCTCATGAAACACGTGGGGTTTTCCTCCCCTGGTGTGCTCTGGGACCCCCAGATAAGGTTCACTGGCATGGGCCCATGGGACAAAGGTATCCATCCCCAAGTGGTTGCCCATGCTACACTGGAAAGAGTCATAGGAGTCACACAGTGTCATACTGGCAGTTTGGAGAACATGTGACCTTTGATGCACAGGAAGGTGACAGGTCCATCTGTGGTCCTCATCTTCAGACATGCTGCCAGGCATTTCTGTGTCTTTATAAAATGGTTCCTGAAACTTCTGAGCTTCCTCCTCAAGCTCCAGTGCATGCTCAGCCAACATCTTAGCATATATTCTATTTTTCACTTTGTCTTTTACCATGTAAGAATGGCCAGGATTTAGGGAAAATGGGATGGATTCACCTAGATCCTCTACCTGACTGTCACCTGAGCTGTCATAGCTCTTGCACTGGGTTGGAGGGCATACAGAGTGGCAGAGGTAGCTGAATTCATCATCGTTGTCATCGTCATCATCATCATCTTCTGGGCAGACCCTCTCCTTTGTCCCAGAGGTGTCAAGCAGCCATGACATTTTCAGGATACTTTGGGCTGCAGCAAGAAAGAGGATCCAAATTATCCTCCTGGAGCCTGGGTCACGCAGACAGTTGACACTGACTGCAGTATGCCAACTTCTGCAGCCTCAGGGACACATAGAGGAAGTCACTGAAATCCCTCCATTTAGATCACCAGGGTGTTTGGGAGTGAGTGGAGAGGAGGATCAGGCATCTGTGTGTCTTTGCTATGGAGAGAACAGGAATCACCAAGGTCTGTGATGTCATCATGTGACTTCACTTCCTGCTGTGAGATATCACCAGGAGGGAGAATCACAGAATCATAGAATGGTTTGTGTTGGAAGGGACCTTTAAAGGTCATCTATCCCAACCCCCCTGCCATGAGCAGGGACACCTTCCACTAGATCGGGTTGCTCAGAGCCCCATCCAATCTCACCTTGAACATCTACCACCTCCCTGGCCAACCTGTGCCACTGGTTCACCATCCTTAGTGTAAAAAATGTCTTCTTTATATCTAGTCTAAATCTCCCCTCTTTTAGTTTAAAACCATCACCCCTTGTCCTGGTCCTGTCATAACAAGCCTTGCTAAAAAGACTGTTCCCATATTTCTTACAGGCCCCCTTCAAGTACTGAAAGGCTGCAATAAAGGTCTCCTCAAAGCCTTCTCTTCTCCAGGCTGAACAGCCCCAACTGAGCCTTTCTTCACAGGAGAGGTGCTCCAACCCTCTGATCATCTTTGTGGCCCTCCTCTGGACCCACTCCAACAGGTTCTTCTTGTGCTGAGAGCTCCAGAGCTGAACACAGTGCTAAAGAAGCCATCGGCTGCAAAAGTCCTTTTTTGGCGGTGGGAGGGGAAGCTGAACCCACATGACCACATCTCTGACCCCAGCCTCAGTGCTGCTGGTGAGCAGAGAGGAGCTCATGAAGCTACCAGAGACCTCCAGCATGCAGGGGGTGACAGGAAACAGTTGGCCCTGGGCAGATAGCATGGGGCAGAGAGGACAACCCTGCCCCAGAGGCTACTGAGACATCTCCAGCAGCAAGATCAAGCTGCTGGCGTTTTGGTGCCAGGGCTCACCCTGGGCAGAGACAGGAGGCATCACCAGGACTTTGGCCAGAGGCATCGCACTGTGGTGCTGCTGATCTGATTCATCCCCTGCTGCCAGCTAGAGCAGGGAAGTGTTAGTAATACCGGGCGCCACAAACTTGGAGCAGCACGAGCCAGCAGACAAACGAAAATAAACCCACTCACCACTTCCACCGCAACACCCCCCCACAGTGCGCAGTGCCGCCATGGGAAAGACAGGCAGGTGAGAAGCCCTGGGCTGGGGACTGCCATCTCATCGGGCCAGCGTTTGCATTACCCCTCCCCCCTAGATGCCACACCAGGAAGTGAGGTAGCCACCATCCCTCCTCAGTAGCTGGTGGCCCAGGGCCACCACTGACATACCTGCCTGGAAAATGGATGGTGCCAGCTCAGATAGTCAAGGGGACACACCAGGAGCCCGAACCCTATGCAAACTCTGTTCAAATGGCTGTGAAATGGTCCTGTTGCTCCTTGGAAACCTGAAACAAAAACGGGATGAAGGGGGAAGGCTCAGAGATGCCTTCAGCAAAAGGGAATGACATTCATGTTCCAAACTGCCCGTCACATGGACAAGCGGGAGGAAAGCCTGGCCAAGGGCAGAGATGTAAATCCTAGAGCATGCCCAAGGATCTTTCTTGGAGCTTGTTCTGCCTCCCGGGAGTCACATGTCAAGGGGAAAACCATGGGCTCAGTGGCACCTCCTGGGAAGTGGGATGAAACCACACTGATGAATGCAGCAGAGGGACCCTGGGAGATGCTAGGCAGGAGACTGAGGTCAGGAGAGATGCTTCTCTATCCCTCTGCTGCCCTGTCCCCATCATGCATGAACATCCATGTATTTCATGGCCTGAGGAAGCCCCCCAGCACTTTGGGAAGCCACTGCAGCATGGACATTGCAGCTGCTGCCTTGCAGCATTGAAGCTGTCAGCCGGGTGGGTTTCCAGGGGTCAACAGCTGCCTCCAGCCCTGCAGCTTGGGCTGCCCTTCTCAACCACATTCCCCCTCTTGAGCCCTAGGTTGAGTGATGCCGGGGACACCGCCGCCATGCTGCAGTCATCCCAACCTTCCCGGGTGACACTGTGCTCAAGCAGCACAAGCCATTGCACTGCTGCCACCCTGGCACTGCTCTGACCCCAAGCATGGGGCTGGGTTGCTGCCATCACTTTCTGAAGGATCTGCGGGATAATAAGGTCAGGGCACATGGTGCTGATGCCTGCAGCGCTCCATCCCCAGTACGTGGTGCAGTGCCTCGCACATCCCAGGCTTTCTCCAGCCCCTGCCAGAGTGGATCATATATTGTCAATCCTTCCTTAAATTTGCAGTAGAA
Organism: Ceryle rudis; assembly: GCA_033439905.1. NCBI lineage: Eukaryota > Metazoa > Chordata > Aves > Coraciiformes > Cerylidae > Ceryle > Ceryle rudis. Next base: position 5,415 of record JAAGNO010012956.1, on the reverse strand, counting down.
GATTCTCATGAAACAGAACAGAAAAGTCCACACTGAAGCACTCCCCCACTTGTCTTTTTATAACAACCGTATCTGGTGCTCTGGGACGTACACCATGAACGACAACGATGGAAAAATCCCAGGGTATTTTTACACCCTTAGTCTTTGCTTTATCTGGAGCTGTCTGGCAAATGCTTCCCTCCTGTCTGTGGTCAATACCACAGCCGCTGGTTGCATTGCGCTTCATGCCTTATTCCTCTTACCAGCTGTGTAGCACCATCTGGTCTTGAGATCAGCATCCACAGACCCATCCTGCTGGCTCAGGCATGGTGACAACACAGCAGATATCTTCTCACCTCTAAGGGAGTCAGGATGGAAACACCTGCAGCAGAGTGAGAAGCCCTTTGGCCTTTTGCAGAACCTCTCAGAGCCATGGCATTTGTTCTCCCCATCTGCTTTGTATCTCCATCTCTTCTCCTCTTCCTCACAAATATTCCCAGCATTCATGCCGGGGCTCGTAGGACAGCTCGGTGCTGTGGGGCTGTCTTGCCACAAGAGACAGTGGCCACGCTCTCACTCCTCCATGCTGGCAGGGCTGGGTGCTAGGCACTGTACGAGCACACGCGAAGGCACAGTCACCGTGCAGGAGAGTTTTACCATATTAAAAAGGCAAGTGACATATGGAAGGTGAGGGGAGGAAGCTGTAATCAACTCTCTACCATTTTTATATACACACTTCTGCCTTTTCGTTCAATAATTATAAATAGATCAAGTAAGTGCCAACAGTCCCCATCTGCCCCACAAGGCATGATCCGCTGACCAGTTTCTCTCTCCAAAAGAAGATTTTATTAATGTGCCTCTGCCCAGTTTATATTTTGGGGTGGAGTGAGAGAGGGGGATTTTTTTTCTTCCCCCTGTGAAGTTCTGGAGCCTGGGGATGGGTAATATGAAAACAAAACAAAATGATTTGAAGTTAAACCATCTCAGTGTGTGACTCAGAGCTATTCATAGCTCCCTGAAGCCAGCTGCAGCAACGGAGCCAGAAGGATTCTGCCCGTATTATTATTCCAATTACCATCTGAATTAAAAGTTTGAGCAGTGATCAGCCCACATACTGACGGGAGGGGGAGAGAAGAAAGCAAAGAGAGAAGAAGAGAACGAGAGAGAGGGAGAAAAAAAAAACAGATAAAAATGGGATCCACACAAAGGTCCCCAGGATGACAAAGTCGGGAAGAGGCATGGAAAGGTGACAGCATCACCTCCTGTCTGCTCCCACACCACCCCAGTGATACCTGCTCCAGCTGCACTGTCCAGGCAACGGCACTGCAAGAGCAGCTGCCTGCTTCCTGGGATCCCGGCCAAGATGGGGGATACCCCACAGTGGGGCTGGTAGGACTGGCACGGATGCTCACCCACTCTCCTTGGGAAAAAATGGGGCTGAGGGGGACAAGAGGCAGAGGCTGAGGGGCATCTGAGTAGAAGAATAAGGAGGGGATGCTGTTGGGGCAGAGAGGCTGGGGAGAAGTCTCTGCTTTTTCTTGTCGAGTGATGTAGGTGGGAGTTATTCTTTGTGGCCAGCATCACAGGGAAAATTAAATACTCAGAAGTTCCCTGGCCTTCCTTGAGTGGTCTTCTTGGCCAAAAAGGAGACACTTTAGTGACAACCAGGATAGAGACTGCATCCCATCTGCTCCCAAGGAAGTGCAGGGCTGGATGTGTGCCTCAGCAGCCGTCCTGCCAAAACCGTGGACTAGACCCCAAAGGGCCGGTGCAAAACCAACAAAAGATGAAAAACCAAAGGTGCTGGGGTGTCCCTGAAGTTCCCACATCCTGGGTGGCTATGATGCACTCAGATCACTTCCTCCAGCTTCCCAGCATGACTGCACCAGTGAAGAGGGCATCTCCAGTGAAAGGGCATCTCCCCTTATATGCCCACTCCAGGGGCTCCCTTTGCTGAGCATCCTGCCTTGATGGATCCTTGCCAAAAACGCTGTCCCCAGCAGTGTCCCTGTGACTTATCATCTCACCAGCACAGAGTCCGTCCCAAGCCTGTGCCAGCCTGGCCAGGAAGGCTGCCCAAATGGAGCCTCTCAGTGGCTTTTGGCTGGTCAGGGATGAGGACTGTTATCTGTGTGTGGGGAAAGGTGGGCAAAGCTGGCTCACATCATCTGCCTGCCTGTGGCTGTTGCATTCTTGACAGGGCTGGGATGGTCTGCCAGTGCCTCTGCAAAGCACCCAGCAAGGCCAGTGCCTGCAAATGGGTTATGAACAATGATACTGACAGCAACTACAACAAAGGGTGAGCAATACCTAGGGCAAAGCCTGCTCTGCACCAAAGCTCCCCACCAAGAGAGGCCGCAGCCACTGCTCCACACTTGGCTGCTGCATGAGGGCTCAGCTCCCAGCCTGGTTGCTCAGCACTAACCTGTTAGTGAGAGAAAAAAAAACAGTTCCTCCCCAAACCCTAGTCGTTACTCTAACAAGGAGCCCAGCGGAGACACCAGTCTCTGGAGGGGGTCCCAGCTTCTCCCCGTTCAGTCATACCTGCCAGAAAGAGAGCTGAGGGAGCATCCCAGGTAAGCTGCAAAACTTCACTCCCGCAGAGAGCAGATCAACTGTTTCACTACAAGTCTGCTGACTTGTGTTGCTGCAGTTTGCCTACTCTGGTTAAACAAATGCACCTGAAAGACATCAGGCCTAAATGCTGCCTGATGCCTGCGGTACCAAGGCCTGTCCCTGCCCCCTTCCTCTGCCCCCTGGCTCCTGGTGTGGCTGGGTGTTTCAGCGCAGAGGGGCTCGGGTGCAGGGGGAGAGCGGTGAGAAGTGGGATGAAGCAGCCATGTTTTCACAATGCTACACCTACAATATCCCCCCCCATTGTTACGGGTTACAGTCCTACCCCTGCTCCTCCAGGCTCTGATCCTCACTCCTGCTGGCACCCTGCCTGCTCACCTGCCTGTCACCTGCTGGCACTCGGTGCTGCCTGCAGCTTCTGCCCAGATGCCTCCACCCAGACACAAGGCCCTTTCTTGGTGAGAATGACAGGGACAGAGAGGAGAGGACTTCTAGGGCCACTAGGTCTAGTCCTGTGGCAGGCATTGTCCCTTCATAATGCCACAGACCTTCTTGGAGGGGTGAAGTGCCTGTCCATCTGACCTCTGGGATCCCCAGTGTCCTTCAGCCCCCACACTCCCTGTGCTGCTGGTTGGGCCAGTCTACATAACTCTCATGGGGCTATAGGGCTGCTTTACCCTCCTCTACAGCAGAGCCACTTTTGACATCGTCTTTCTGTAACTGTCTTCGCAGCAGTCCCCTCTGCATGGGTGCCTGAGCAGGCTGCCAGCAAACATTGTGGCCTGGCTCAGAAAGGGAGCAAGCAAGAGGGAAGAGCAAAGCTGAAGGCAGGGTAAAAGAAAACAGGCAGCAAGAGGCAGGTGGGATGAGGCCAGCAGCTCATTGCACCAGCATTGGTGCCGCTTGTTGGGGAAGGATGGACGGAAGGAGGTTAGGAGGGAGGCAGGAGAAGTGTCAGGGTCCTTTCTCTGAACCTTTTGCAGGGGACGGAATTGGGGACGCTACCTCCCTCATTTTCGCTCAGCACCAGGCTCCCTCTGAAGTATTTCAGGAGAAATGTTGCCATAGAAATAAAACAGCCGTCCAGATTGTGAGGGGCAGGCCTGACACCATGGTGGCAGGGGCTCGTGCAGGCGTGGGCAGAAAGGCAGCAGGAGTCCCCAGCCGGTGGCATGGGGCAGCACAGGGCTGGAGGTTACCTTCTGCTCCATCCTCTGCTCCCTCATCTTCAGTGAGAGCAGTGGTGGTGCTGCCATGCCAATGTCACCGGTGCCAGACCCAGGTGGCATCTCCTCCCCAAATGCACTGGTGGGTGAGTGCCATAACTGTCCCAGCCGGCAAGCTGCCTGCCACCAGGCTCCCAAGGGGACAGACATGGAGGGGCGTGGGCCTCTGGGGCAGCTGGGAGAGGGACGCGGGGCAGCTGGCTCCTATACCTCATCTGCCTGGGCCACAGCACCACCTCCACTGCTGGAGAACAAGCCTGAGATGTCTGAGGGCAAGAATGAGCTCAGAGGTGACCCCTGCCTGTCCTGAGCCCTCCCACTGCCAGGGAATCAGCATCTCTCCCAAGGGGAGTCTTCAAGACCGACCATCCCTGGTAAAGCCACCTTATCTGGGGAGGAAAAGAGGTGCCAGTGCTTCTGGGGGCTCCACGTGAGGCCACTCTGCCCTGGGAAAGGGCATGGGAGCAACACATGCCGTCGAGGAACACTCATCTAGCCCGATGCAGTGTAGCAGCGCTGCGAGGCAGGAGCAGACGGCTTCACTTGGTCCTGACCATTCACAGAAAAGCAAGCGCCAGCGGGAGGCTGGGGAGCTGCGCGTGTGAGTAAGGGATCGATCGCTAAGACGCCAGCATCCATCTATTGATCCCCAGCTGTGCTGTCGGGTGAAGCCAACCCGGCACAATAACGAGACAGGACAGTGGGAACTTGCTGAAGGCAGATTGCCATTAACTGCTCTGCTTTGCGTCTGCACTGATGTCAGCGCGTGGCAGGCACAGGTATCCTCTACCATGTCCTCCTCCCCCTTGCTGGCACCCTCCTGCTGGTAATACCACCCCAGGAATGCAGCTTCTCCCAGGGTTGTGGCCAATGGCCAAGCTTTGGGTGGCTGAGTGGCCAGAGGGGCCAGTAGGGACGCATCGTGTCATGTAACTCCTTCCTTCCCCATCCAGTTCCTTGTTTCTCAGCTTTCCTTGCAAACCATGGTGGGGGGATGCAAGAGGCAAGGACTACTGCCACCACATCGTGGTGCTTGGTCTTGGCACCCAAGGAGGGGAAGAGAGGAAAGAGATGAAAGGTTTTGAAGAGGAAACCCCACGGCCTTCTGGATCAGCCCTCTGCAGCTCATCCTGTCCGTGGCCATCCTCACTGTCCCTCCTCTTCCCTACCACCCCCTGTCCCCACCAGGCTCACACCTCTCTCCTAAGGCACATATTCCTCCTCTACTTACTATTATTGTCAGCAGCTACAAACAGGGGTGGTCACGTGCCGGGGTGACTCAGGCATTGGTGGGTGCCACTTCCAATGGCCAATGGAGAGGGGGCATGTCCCCATGTCTACAGTCAGATGTGGTCCCCATGCACATCTCCATCCCCTCTCAGGCTCTGAGTGACCCCAAGCCCTAGGTCCCACTCCACACCTCCCACTTCCAACAGCACCTCCTCTCAAGAAGCCAAGGAGGGCACAAGGCAGGGGTTGAGGTAGTCTTGGAGCCATGTCACCTCCACCACGCTTCCTCTGCGTACACTATCACCACCTGCCCTTCACAGGACACCCTTCAAAGGGAGGAAGGGGAGAAGGGGGAGGCCCTAGAGCCACCGTTTGTTTGCTTTGCCGTGTATGGAGCCAGGACTAG
>JAAGNO010012955.1:12441-25179 GCA_033439905.1 Ceryle rudis | reverse complement strand
ATCCAGATTGATGCCTTTTCTGAACTGACCACTGCAATGGAATAATCCATCCGCTGTCAGCAGAGACTGGGACATAGGTGTAGAGCTGGATTCCACAAGAATCAATTAGGAAATAGAGGAAAAACAAAAACAAACCTGTTCTTTTTATTCTTCTCTATTTCATGACTCCAAGAAAGTGTGCTAAAGACCTCATTCAAGAAAAAATAATAATAATAAAAAAGTTATGGATAACATTTATGGAATGTTTGTGTTAGACGATACCCTGAGGAAACAGTAAATACAGTAAACGTCTTAACTATGCTACCCAAGTTAATATAAAAGTATTGATCCAGCCCTCTATAAGATCATGAAATGGTGATTGTACATATATATGCACAAAAATATATTATCTATAAACATGTCTGGATGCTCAGACATGAATATGAGAATCCAGAGTCTTTAAACTTCTCTATGCAATTCCTCAGCACACAGAGCAACTTAGATATGAAAACATAACCTTGGGAAAGGAGATCAGATATTGAAGTGGAAGGAAGCCTGAGAATTATATAATCAACCTTGCCAAAATGCTTCAGCTGAGATGCTAAAATGGATTAGCAGAGATCCACAACCAACATGTTTTGAGCTATATCCTACTTAAACTACTTTAGCTTCATCTTATATGCCAGTAACTGTTCTTTACATCCATGTTTTGTCTTCTAAGAGCTGTCCCAGTACAGAAGTTAAAACAATGAATAAACCCGTTCTTTTAATTATACTTAAACTATCAAAAAATATATGAAGTTAATCAACTCATAGGTCTATCCACTATAACCACTCCCACCTGTGGGCAGTCTTCTCCAAGGTTGTGAAATCCCATGAACTGCCATGGTAGCATATAAATTACCTTTATTTGCCTTTACTGTGTTCACTGCTTCAACTCATTTGCACTCATCCATTCACATCATTTGTTCAGTGTGCACAACCTATGATGTTTCTGCCTTTCAGAAACCTTACGAATCTCCAGATGAATATTTTCCTTCACATCAAGTAGTTGCTGACACTCAATATTTTGCTTTCCTTTTCATTCCTTTTCATACATGTTCTTTTTACCTCTCTATGTCAGTAATCTATAATTCCCTGTATTATATCTTTCCAAATTACATTAATGAATTTTTCTCTGCCTAGTTGGCATTCTTTGTATCCTTCATTGTCCATTCTCAGTACTAACAGAAATTTTACCAGTTTTTAGAATGTGCTTTCCATCATTTTATTTGCAAAGGAGCTTTCCATCTTCACTCTTGTCTTTTATCTTGGGAGATATCAATCTGTTCAATACCACTGAGAGACAGCACAGAACAAAAGTGAAGGGTTTACTCAAACTGACAGGATACTGACTACATGGAACCTTTGCTCATTTTTTTTAATTGATGCATCATTGAGAGTTATTGAGTTCTGCCCATAGAGAGAAAAAAAAATGCCATCAAGAGATAGAGGAATGCCTTTGCTCTCAGACTACAAAAATGTGCTTCAAGTGTGTTAAATAAACTCACCTAAACAGGTGCTTAGTCCCTTTGACTCTCCCTTCTGACCTATAAATAGAAGTGTGTAAGCTTACCCAATTTTGGAAAAGTGATAGCAAAAGGAGAGGGAGAGACACTTAATACAATTCATACAGTGCTACACATTTTGCCAACTGAAAATCAAACAATGAGATCAGATTTAGGGATACTGATACAATAATCAAGAGCACGTGTAAAAAGTAATAAAAATTACTAAGATGGAACAAAATGTAGGTGTCTTATCTAGACTCTTTCATAATCAAAATTCACATTAAGAAACATGGCACCCATCTTTCCCTCCTGTCTGTTTGTATGACTTTTCCTTTATTTTCTCAGGTCCATTATACTAAGCACTAAAGGCATTATCAAACTATATCAGACAACATTTCTGTGAGGGGCAGAAAAGTACTATTCCGGACCCAGAGAAGCAGAGAGATAAGAAACAGTATTGAATACAGTCTTCCTGGTCCTTCAGGCTGATGATAGATACACCCTTCTTCCTTCTCCCTCTTGAATGATCTTAATCAACATGACGGTGTTATTTTATTTCTTTAAGATTAGAGTTGTGTTTTACATCCACCTGAGAGCTGAGCGCCACATGGCCGCTTGCTCACCCTCCCCCCAGTCTCAGACCCAGTAGGATGGGAAGGAGAATAGGACAAAAATGGTAAAAGCCCATGGGTTGAGGAGAATTTAATAGAACAATGCAGGAGGAGGAGAAAAAATAATAACAATAATAGTGATGAAAAACGATAATAGTAATGAAACAATATATAAAGCTAGTGATATAAAATGCACCGATTGACCAAAGCTGCAACCCTGGCACTGGGCCAGACACCTCATGCCTGGCCTGGCCCATCCCCTGTTCTTATATAGCAGGCATGATGTCGATATGGTATCAAATAACCCGTTGGCTGTTTCAGTTGTCTATTCTGTCTGTGTTGACCTCCCAGCTTCTGGTGAAAAATTCACCCTATCCTAGCTGAACCCAGGACAATTAGGAACCGGGCTGAGGGCAGTTAAAGTGATGTAAACCTGAAAAAAAATGACAGTTAAGCAGTCATACTATAGTGGTGTCTATTAAGTCAGAGAACTGAACATACTGTGAGAAGTATTCTTATTCTGAATAGATACTGTCTACAATTTAAGCACAAATATGACTGTGAGTTATATAAATATATCTAATCAGGGTTTACACTTGCTACCTTCAGTATTAATGACTAGCTGTGGCCATACAGTTCAAGTGACACCCAACTATTTGTCCTAGGTACCATCTGTGTTCTGCATCACTTTGCGGAGCTTTGTATTGTCACAGTTATCCCACTGGCAGTATGAATAAGAGCTAGGCTGCAAAAAGGCTGATCTTGTCTGTATGATTTGCTGTCACACCAGTGATCTCAGCCTATAATCTTATTATCTTTGCCATCTCAGCAGTGACTCCAAACTGAGACAAAGCTCAGAACTATTACATTGGTTCCCTTCTAAGTACAAGCTCCCCCTTGCCTACAGAAATATCAGGAAAGAGGAATTCTATCTTGCAGCATTCCATTTTTGTTACAAAAGAAAAGGATGGAAATTGTCCTGATTAATGTAACAACCATCTACCTTATTATAGTTTTAGTCAATGAAAAATCAAATTAATGTGAAATTACATCATGATAATCAAAATGAGGTCCAAATTATTTTAGATTTAAAATAACAGACATAGAACTATACTCAAACATCAGTACTCTGAGTCTACTATTTCTAGGGTTGTACTTATTGGAGAAAAATGGTTCATTATGATACAAAGCAAAAGTGTTAGGCAACAGGGTAATGAACATTGTCACACCTTACCTTCTTACAAACTGCAAGGGAAGAATTTGGCATCTCATACCAGGATACTCAAAACTCATGACTTGTAACACAGACCTAGAAAACTAACTACTATTAATCAACATGAGAAGCAAATACTCAAATCCAGTCCACTCCCTGAAGTCTTACCAAGAGAGGGTCTGGAGAAGCCCTCTGCTTGTAATTTGCATTGCAGAATATTGACTTTGGTCATTCTGTTTAAAACCAAGTAGACAGATGGACTCAAAAGGCAAACAAAAGGTAGATGGAAGAGTCAGTCGTTGTAGCTCCTCCCTTTACAGAGAGTAAGTTTAAAAAACACAAGACTGGTTATGTACCCATTTTGGCTTAGCAGAGTACATGCTGGTATCTTTTGCCTTTCCACAAGTTCACAGACTGCTTGCAGTGAGGAAATGCATTTTATGCTCTGATTATTGAAGCTGTTCATCTTTGAAAAAAAATAAAAATCATGATTCATTGAACTACAAAGAGAGAGTAACACACTTCAGCCTATTATTAGTGCACTAAGCTGGGAGGAGAGTCACGGTTTCTAATCCTTGCTCCCTGGATGGGGTCTGTATTTTAACCTATGTGAATTTAATGTAGAAGGCACAAATGTAGCCTGTGCTGGGATTTGTAGCATTCATTCTGGGAGTATGAAATGTCTAAAAAGAATCCCTAATTATGAGAAGGCTTCTGAATTACAGAGGAACTCACAACAAGGATTAAGTTCTGTTTTCTTTATTGTGACATTTAGCTGGGTGAAGACCAACAAGGAAAGAGTAAAAAAAACCCAACAACAAACCAAAATAACAACAACAAAAGAAAAAATAAAGCCAAACAAACAAAAAAAACCAGCCACCATAGAACAATCTAATTCACAACACTAAATTCTTAAGCAGAATAAAACTGATTTATTTCAGACAGATAACTAGTTCACCATTTTCAATACCAAACGTTAAATGCTTCACCCCCTCGCCTTTGGGGTTTTGTCCTGGGAGATATATCATTGCCTATAATTAGACATTAGAAAGAGCTGTCTACCACTCCTAGGTCAGATTCTGAATCCTTACCTCACTTCTTAGATCAGTACTTTTACTTTTAATAAATGTACTAGAAAATTTCTGCTCCTAGTTCTGTAGGTCTCATCCTTTCTCTCTCAGTATTTGAATTTGTCTGAAAAAGGTTGACATAATCATGAATAATTCCCAATGGGAGAATTACAGACATGCATTATGATTTTCTATTCTGAGATTAGTTCCTTTTTCTTTTATTGTTAAAAAAATGTACCTTTTTGTACTGAAAAATGCTGATTTGATTGGTGTATTCAAGAAAGGGTCAGTGATAATTGCTCATAGAGGCTCCATCTCTCACAAATTTCTCACCTGAGAGATTTTTATGTTATGTAAATATGCAGCATGACATTGAATCTTATTTGTGATTGGATGTTGCCGACCATTATGAAACTTCTTTTTAAATTTTTGTTGAAATAATATCCAAGAGGTTACAGTTTTGTAGGTATAAAGGTAATGAATTTTGACAGATTTGTGGCTGCAAGGGACTGTATTTCCCTTTTTGATGTAGGCAGCCTCTAAGGGTTAAGCATGAGGGCTTCAGAAGTCAACTTGTGCAAAAGAATGATGGGGAATAGCAGAAACAGTAGTCATGCTATAACACATGAGAAACTCAGCATGGCCAGAGCAACATTACTCCTTTCTGTTATACAGACTTTGCTATCAGTGGACACTATTTTCATTACAAAATGGTGTTCATTTTGAGATGCACTTGTTTTTCTTCTCAATGTGCACAGGAAAAACTAACTACTGGCAGTTTGGGTAACAACCAAAGGACACACAAATAAGAAGAATAATCAAATATGCTATCATTCTAATGATGATGAATACTGAATTCTTCTACAGTACAGAAGACTTGGAATTAGCTTTCTGGAAGTCTTCAGAAAATGCAGTCAAATTAAGTAATGCATGCATCTACTCTGGCTACACATCTATTAGTAAATTAAACATGATCAAGAATATTTTCCAGCATTGAGGGCAACTGGCATGAAATGGTCGACAGTCACATCATAAAACCTGCCTATTCCCCAGAATAGGATACCCATATCCAAACAGCATATTGGAGTTTGTATCCCTGGTTCATGACTCCTCCTATCTAAAAACTGACAGCACAGACCAAAACTGTACTGAAACCCCTTTAATAATTCACCAGTACAGACAGTCAAGTTTCTGTACTAAGGAGTATTTTCCTGAATGTCTTGGTTTAATGATATGGATGTACCCCAGCCTTGGTGGCAGAAACAACAAGGTGATATTTTTCTACATTCTGCCACTGTTGAGATAATTTCTGGGTTAGGCTCTGTGTTTAATGCAACTTTCACTTTTCTTCTTCTCAACGTCATCTAAGTAGCAAGTTGCCGGGCTAGCAGTTCCTAGCAACAGTCCCCTGTGAGCCTCTCATGCAGCCCAGATTGGTCTAAGTAATGAATCACTGAGGCAGCTTCATCAGGCTAAAAGTAAAATTTTACTAAGCAGAAGTCCTCACTGAAGCTCTTAAACCTGCATAATCCTCAGAGAGAAAAACACTCTGAAGTGTAACTCATCCCACTGAAAGGAAGATATCTAAAGTAAGACAAACAATAATGTGTCCTAGAAGTAGTGAAGGGCTCAAAGACAGATGTCTGTGATGTAGGTATCCAAAATGAAGTGAGATCAGCCCTACTCACATTATTTCTATAGACGAGGCATTGCTGGGGAGAATGAATAAGTTTCTGGTGTCCATCTACCTGCCACCACAGCTGACATGCAGAAGCTTTAGCTAAACCCCAATTTAGTGCTTGCAAAAGCAGAAAACATTACCAGCAATAAAGTACTCAAAGATAAGCAATAAAACAGAGTATGTCAGTTTGAGATCCACTAGGTGTAAAAAATAACACCAGTTTATACCCATCGATGCTGACCTACCCATAGGTACTTTAGAGTGCCATATATGTCGTAGCAACCTGCCTTGTAGAACTGCATTGCTAACAACAACAAAACCAGCAAACCAAAATGAATGGATGTAAATGTTTCTCCATCCTTTATTTTTTTCTGAACTATCTCTGAAGCTTCTTGGTTTATTTTCAATGGGCTTTCTTCAGGTAGAACCATAGATCAACAATCCTCCATTGTCTCTGAAAATCTATTGATTTAATAACTGGGTATGGAAATGATAATACCATTTAAGGGATTTAACTCTTTGTCAAAATGACTAAGTCCTCTATAAATAACAAGATAACAAAAAAGAGTTCAGGAGGCTGTATTGACATCATGATAGTAGCTATTGTTTGCTATCCTACTTTCAGTATATAATTACTCAGGGAAAAGAGGACAGAGCAATGCTCCACTGATGTCTAGTAGCAGAAGAGCACACAAAAAGATGTGTGATGATACCATAAACCATGAGGTTAAACTAGTTCACCCATTTTTTCCTAACTGGAAGTGGGACAGCCCAAAGCAGTAACATCATGTAATTCAAAACTTAATTATCCACATTTTCATTCTAAAAATATCACCTGCTTCAGCTTCTTGTAGGAAACAATCATTTGTCATTATAGAAAAAAGAGCAAATGTGGTTCACTGTATCATAGAATCACAAAAACATTTGGATTGGAAGGGACCTTAAAGATCATATAGTTACAACCCCCCTGCCATGGACAGGGACAACTTCTACTAGACCAGATTGCACAAAGCCCCATGCAACCTGGCCTTGAACACTTCCAGGGAGGGAGTATTAACAACTTCTCTGGGCAACTTGTTCCAGTGCCTCACCACTCTCAATGAAGAATTTCTTAATTAAATCTAATCTGATTATTTTTCAGTTTAAAGCCATTACCCTTTGTCCTTTCACTACATGCTTTTATAAAATGTCCATCTCCAGCTTTCTTGTGGGCTTTAGGTTCCCTTTAGTTACTGGAAGGGTCCTATGAGGTTTTCCCAGAGCCTTCTCTTTTCTAGGTTGAACAACCCCAACTTTCTCAGCGTGTCTTCATAGGAGAGGTGCTCCAGCCCTCTGATCGTCTTTGTGGCCATCCTCTAGACTTGCTACAAAAGGTGTATTTCCTTCTTATGCTAGTCGTTCTAGAGCTGAACACAGTACTCCAGGTGAGGTCTGACAAAAGTGGAGTAGAAGGGCAGAATCACTTCCCTTACCCTGCTGGTCACAATTATCTTGATGCAGCTCAGGATATGGTTGGCCTTCTGGGCTGCAAACACCCATTGCCACACATTACCAGGTCACATTGAGTTTCTTATCAACCAATACCCCCAAGTCCTTCTCCCCAAGGCTGCTCTCAATCTATTCTCTGTCCAGCCTGTATTTGTGCTTTGGATTTCCCTGACCTAGGTGTAGGACCTTGCACTAGGCCTTGTTGAACTTCATGAGGTTTGCAGGACCCACTTCTCAAGCCTGTTATCCCTCTGAATGGCATCCCTTCCCACCAGTGTGTCAACTGCACCACACAGCTTGGTAACTTCAGCAGACTTGCTGAGGGTGTGCTCAGTCCCATTATCCATGTCACTGGCAAAGATATTAAACAACTTTGATCCCAATACCAACCCCCAAGGAATGCCACTTGTCATTGCTCTCCACTTGGACACTGAGCCATTGATTAAAACTCTGAGTGCAACCATCCAGACAATTCCCTCTCCATCGAGTGGTCCATCCATCAGATTCACATCTCTCCAATTTAGAGACAAGCATGTCTTATGGGATAGTATTGAATGCTTTTTCCAAGTCCATAGACATGACATCATTTGCTCTTCCCTTATTCATCAATGCTGTAACCCTGTCATACAAGGCCCTCAAATGTCAGGCACAATTTGCCCTTAGTGAAGCCGTGTTGATTGTCACCAATTATCTTCTTTTCCATGTGCTTTAGCATAGTTTCCAGGAGGATCTTGCTGGGCACAAAGGTTAGACTGACTGGACTGTAGTTCCCCAGGTTTTCCTTTTATTTCTTTATAAAAATGGGTCTTATGTTACCCGTTTTCAACTTAGCAGGAATTTCACTGGACTGTCACAACTCCTTCAATACAATGGAAAGTGGCTTAGCCACTTCATCTGCCAGTTCCCTCAGGACTCACAGATATATCTCATCAGGTCCCATGGACTTGTACACCTTCAGGTGCCTTAGATGGCCTCAAACTCAATCTTCTCCCACAGTGGATGGGTCTTCATTCTTGCAGTCTGTGCCTTTGCCTTCTGTGACTTGGGCAGTGTGGCTGGAGCAGTTGCTGGTGAAGACTGAGGCAAAAAAAGTCTTTAAGTACCTCAGCCTCGTCCATATTCTGGATAACCAGATCTTCAATTTCCTTCCAGAGAAGACACAAATCTTCCCTAGTCTTCCTTTTATCACTGACATACCCATAGAAGCTTTTCTTGCTGCTGTTGACATCCTCTCTGGCCAGATCTAATTCTTTCTGGGCTTTGGCTTTCCTAACCTGATCGCTAACTGCTCAGACAATTTCTCTGTCTTCCCTCTAGGCTAAATGTCCTTGCCTCTACCCTCTGTAAGCTTCCTTTTACTGTTTAGCTTGTTCTGGAGCTCCTTGTCCATCCATGCAGGCCTTATTGGGATGAATCACTCTTGTGTTTGGAGGAGGTGATCCTTAAATATTAACCATCTTTCTTGGGCCCCTCTTCCCTCCAGGGCTTTATCCCACTGTATTCTACAAGGCAGTTCCCTGAAGAGGCCAAGGTCTGCTCTCCTGAAGTCCAGGGCAGGGAGGTTGTTTCCCTGACGATCTTGAACTGTACCATTTCACAGTCACTGCAACCAAGGCTGCCCTTGAACTTCATATTCCTCACTAGCCCCTTCTTGTTGGTGAGAACAAGGTCCAGCATAGCCCCTCACAATGGACACATCTCAAACTCCTTATATTTCTTCCGCGTGCTATGTGTGTTTGCACAGAGGAATTTAAGTTGGGCCCCCATTGAATCTGACTTACTGTCTGGAGTGGTTGGAATTCCTTTGTGCTGCTCTTCAGGTGCTCTGCTGCTGATCTGTGCTCCCTCTTCAGGCTGTGGGCACCTATTTCTGGCACTGGCATCAAACTGGTAGGAATGACATGGATTGAGGTTCCCCTCCCCCCAGCAACTTTAGTTCAAAACCCTCCTCACCAGCTTTGGAAAGCTTATAACGAATAAAGCAGTTACAGTTTTTAGTAGTGTAAAACAATAGTTTCAGAAAGTGAGCATACCTGAAAATGATGAACTGTCAATCTTATTCCTTAAAATTATTAATGATGTATTTCAAATTAAATCCATCAGCCATGAAAATCTTAAGTCATTCACCACTGAGTCCATCATGCAGCAGGTGTCAGCAGAAGGAAAGAGTGATCTTATATGACAGAATCCCTGCAAATGTCCCTCTCTGTCAGTAGTATAAGACAATCCTTCTGTCTTCTATCTCCATTTCGTCCTTGCTTAGGGATCTTGCAAGGAAGTACATTAAGAGGATGGCATGACTGGAGCCAACTCAGCCAACTGATAATCCACTGTTGATTACCATGACTACTAGTTTGTTACCAAATGTGACACAAAGACAATAATAACCTTTCTTCTAAAGCAAGCAGCAGTTTTAGCTGCCTTTATACTGTGGCCAGTCTTTTCAATCTGTTATGCATGCTCTGAGAATGCACCTTATGTTTAATCCCTCAGGGAGCAAGAAGGATGAATATGAAGAGGTGAGCTTCATTTCAACTAACTTCCAATGTCATCATCTGAGATATTTGTTTAGTTTGACTATATAATTAATGGAGAGAAAGTGACACTTTTGTAGCATGATTCATCTCACCTATTTCAGTTCAGTTTAGTTTAGGATGAGATTAATCCCATCCTAGAATTGCCTACATTATTCTACTGATCATGTAGAGAATTTGTCATGATTAGCTCAGAAGTTGACTCTGCACTATAGAAGACTAAAGCTGATTAAAACCAAACTTTGTTATGTTTTCTATAATCTCATTCAGGTAGTGTTGTGCTGATCAGCCAGGTCAAGCTGTTATTAGACACATACAAAGACATAAACCCAGTGTCTGCTCAGTGTCAAAGATAATAAAACTGTCTATATATAAAGTTTACTCATCACAAGTTGCAGGCAACAGCTGACTTTGACTGTCCAGGTCCTGGTTTCTGGTATCTGCTTTCTTCCTAAATCCCATTTAATGAGTCAGTCACTGACTTTTCTTCCAGGTCTAGAATGCCATGATTCATGTCATACTTGAAATCCTAAGGGAAAGTCTTCAAAAGAAAGATGGAAATGTTCTAATCTTTTCTGTGGACTACAAACGTTAAAGTAACTTCAAATCAATCAAGACACAACTGAAGGTAATACAGTGCTGAATAAATGAGGGAAACAGTACAACACCTGATCTCTGAGCCTTCAGCTAACAAGAATAACAGGAGAATACGGTTTATCCCTGTCACAAACCTCTGTAAAAGAGAAAAGGATCTGACATATATTTATTAGTTTTTTACAGCAAACCAGAGGAGAATTGGAAGTAAGGGCCCTAATCCAAATGCCAAATGTAATCTTACCTTACACTGTAACTCAAATCGCTATTCTATATATATTGTACAAGATTGTCTGCTGGAAAAACAGCTTGTGTAGCAGAGGAAAAAGGTAGTGGCAGGCTCAAGGCAATGTTACTTAGCATAATCTCACTCTTTCTTTAACATTACTTAAAGTCCACGAAGAAGCAGTTTTAAACCTAACCTGTCTGCTTCTGTTGACTTAATTTTAATAACAAAAGTTCACAACCCTTGTCCTAAATTTACAAAAACATACTCAGACTGGCATGTATAAAGAAGGTGGAATGTGAAGCACGTATCCTCCAACCTCTTTTCTTCACCTGAGAATGGGAATACTGTAAAGAGGTAGTTCCCCCAGGAAAGCCAGGCAATTTTCAGACCTAGTATTTAAATGGGAACTTTTCCCCATCATGCTGGACATGCTTGCTTGATTGTGCTGTGTATTCTTCCCTGCTACTGTGTATTTTTCACAGTGCTTCCAAGGAATTCATTAATTTCTTCCTTTTTTTCTCACATAAAGATGACAGTAGGCAGATAATTAGAAAATGCCATAGATTTATCTGTTGGCTGCCAATTTGGAGGAGAATAAAATATGAAGGTATATCACAAAGCCCCTGTAGATACTTACATTCAGGTAAGACCTCCTCTAGGTATTTCCTATTCCATCAGGTTGTGATTCTATTTCCTGAGTTAACAGAACAAAGAAGGGAATTAGATTTTGTTTGTTTGTTTGTTTTATTTTATTTTAAATGACAAAGTCCAATCCACAAATAGACAAGAGTCAAGCTAGCTGGGCTTCTAGAAATGAGATATGTCTTGTTTTTGATGAGTCATTCTTTTCAAGGGAATATGGTGTCTGTAGCTGAAATGGACTAGTTATTGAACTTATACTGTAGGCCTTTTAATTTATGGCTTATATCCTTTTTTTCAAACCTGGAAAAAATTATCTGACCCCCAAAAAGCACTTTTTCAGTACATCACATAAAACAGCAGGAAAGAATGCAGATTGAGAATGCAGTTCCAGCACCTTGCTCTTTAAAAAGCTTTTAAAGCCTGTCTTATTCATTCATCTTTTAACAAAGATGAATGCACACGACAGGTTTTTATCCTAGTCTGCGTGGTAAGGCAAGAATAATGTTAAATCAATGCCAAAGTGATCAGGGATGAGACCAGGATCAAAGTTCTGATCAGCCTGTGATGGATTATTCTGCCTTAAATATTAAAAAGAAATTATTTTAGGAAAAAAAATCACTGAAAAATAGAAATATGTCCATGTATCAGCTAATGCATTTCACTGCTAGCATCAAATAAATTTTACTGATGATGAAATGACACCTGGAGAGAAAAAAGCTAACCATAAACTCAGTGGAGGATATGACTACTGTGGAATTAAAAGAACATCAGTTCTTGAATACAGAACAGTACCTGAAGAGTTCAGATACCCATGATAAAGACAACAGGGGGAGAAACAAACATTCTAAGATAATGAATATGTATAGCTGCAAAGTGCCAACCCTTAAATTGGTGTGAGTGTCTCACATTTGCCAGAAAAGATTAGTGGAAGGAGATAGCAGCACACAGATCTTCAGCAACTTCTTTAGACTTTAAATGTCCTGTTGTTTTTAATGATATTTCAAGAACTTAGAGTAGCTGGGCAACCACCCTCAGTAGATCTTTGATGTCCATTTGGGAAAAGCGAAATTCAAGCTGATTACAACCAGTTAGCCTAGGCTAGCAGTAAGTTAGCCAAAAGCAACAGTAACTACTGGGAGATTTGACA
>JAAGNO010012955.1:0-12341 GCA_033439905.1 Ceryle rudis | reverse complement strand
TTTTGAAAGTAATATTTTCAGAAAAAAATCTGTTTTCCATTACCTCTGACACTGGTGGTTCATGCACAAGGAGCATGTTCTTATCTGAGGAAGCCAACTATTTAAACTCACTTGTAGGCACAGGGCTTCTGTGAGCATTAAAGTGTCTTCACATTTTTTGAATATTCCCTGTAATTGTAAATAATTTGTCATCAGCAGTGGAGGAGTTAATCACTAACAGAGAATGGAGTTGGTCTTTGGGTCCCACACTCTGAAGCAAATGAAACTAATGAAGACAAGTTTCCTAGCTGAGGGTCTTCCCCTGCATCTTGTAGTACTCAGAAGCAGCACGTTAGCATATACAAATGTTTACGCACTTGTTGTGTAGGTCCAGATATATATTCTCTGACCGACCTTCTTCTCCTAGTTCTTGAATTTCTTTTCAGAAAACCTTGCATGTATTTTTCTCTCACTAATAATCTTAGAAGTCCTGCTGCAACTAGCAATCTATCCAAGAGTAATTGGGATAGAAAGGCAATATTTTAAAAAAATATTAGACAGTGCTGCAGAACATCTTCTGGTACTGGGAGACTATCATTTATACCATTTTTTTGTTTGTTTGTTTTTTTCCAGTAAGACTCTGGGACAATTCTAGACTAGTGTCCTGCTAGCATTCTACCAAACCATTCCTGGACATGGATTGAAGGGTAACATATTCCAGGGACCATTCCCAGTAGACAGACTGCATACGTTCCTTGTTCTGGAAGCTAAGGCTAATATGTGCATGTGCCATTTCTTACCAGCTGATCTCAGTGTCCAGAAAAGTTCCCAGACATGTTTCATTTGAATAGATATAGTCAATACATCCTGCAACTGATGCACAGGCAGTGCTTGTTACTGTTGTAATTTACATTATTTTTAACTAACTATGCCAAAATTACTTGTGATACAATTAGAATATTGAAATGTTACCAAAATTCTTTGACATATGATTTCTATGAGTTTCAAAAGGTGCCATCTACCAAGTTTTCTTTTTCCCTCATTAACAGAGGGAAAATGAAAACTTAGATTCATACAGTTGCCTACAGAACCCATCATCTGCAGGCCTTATTTTGATATGCTGTATCAACGTGAGAACAATGAAATACCATATTCCTTGCACCATTTACCTGAATAAGACCTGCATATATGCCTGTAATATCACTGAAGGTCATTGTCAAGTATCAGAGATTCTCACATTTTTTAGATTTGGCAGTAGAGATACTGAAGGAATATTAAACATCCAAACCCTTTAACAACAATTATTCTTATTATATAAAATCCTTATCAGCTGTATCTTTAGTACAAAAGAAATTACAAGCACCAAGATGTATCCATACCATAAATCCATAGCAGTACCTCATTTCTGCAAGAGAATATTAATCAAGAAAAGTTTTAACTTTATCAACTGCATTTATGAAAAGGCATTTTCCATTACTTATTGCACAAAGCTCAATGGGGTGAAGACAAGCAAATCTTAAGCCTCCAGAATTTAGCTGATGCATTATTTCTGCAACTTCACAATACTTTTGAAGTACCTTGAATTTGAAATCAGGGAACATATATTGTAAAATGGATTTACACAATAAAATTATCACCTGCCTGACTTTTCCATGTGGACATTGCTTGTTTTAAAATATAAATTGTTGTATTTATGACCAAATTCATTTTTAAGTAATGGTTGTAGTGTTGTTGTTATTTATTAAACCAAGGCATTTTTTACAATGAAAATGTGAAAACTCTTGTAAAAGCAGTGATGAACATATAATTAGAATTATGTAGAGTACAGTATAATGATTCAACTATAAAAGCAGAAATCGAAAGGAAAAATGTATGGAGATAAGGGAACAGGACTTTAGCTATGCAGTTGAAGCAAAAAAGTGTAAGCTAAAATTTTGAGCTGATTTCCATTTTATATGATTCTGACAGACTGCAGATCTTTGAAAATGTAAGATTCTTTTTGAGAATCTGACTCTTAGAGCACTTTTAAGGGCATATCATAGCACTGAATATTTTTAAACCAAAAATGTAAAATAATACTTCTGATTCAAACTACAGTCCAGAAACCTTTATGCCAGACTGTTGTCTGACCTATTATGAGTGCATATGTATATGTAATATGGCTAAAGGCAAGTTATACAATGTCTCTTTCCAAGTCACAGAATAATTAACAAAATACCTTGACACTACTAGATGCTGCTGGAGTAAAATCCATATTCTGTGCCACATCTGCAGAAGCACAAGATTGTAAAATAGGTCTCACTAGTATGCTTATGAATACTGCTTCCTGGTCTCCTGTAGTGGTGTCCCATGTGTTGAACATGTATGTTCTTCTTTGAAATATATTTTGTATTTGATATTTAAACACACAAGTAGGTTAAAGAATATAATAGCTGAGAAATTTGAGTTTTCACTAAGCACAAAAGATTATTCAGTAGTAAGGCAAAAAACATCACATTTCTTTTCCTAATATCTTCTGAACCTTCCCAATATAAGTACAAATCTTCAGCAAGGCAGACAAAAGATTTTGTCATACATTTCTACACACAAACATTTTCCATAGCTTTAGCATTGACATGCTCTGTAAAGCAGCTGGGAGACAGGATCAGCAGTGAAGCACTGGCTAATCTGTGATGCCACTGGTTCCACAGACAGTTTTTAAAAGATTAAAAGCCCTTCAGAATTTCAGTCAAAAATGGTATTAGTATTTTTCTCACTCCCACAGCAGAGATGAAGACAATATGTCTCCACAATTCTTTATATAAGTGATATCTTGCTTATCCAGAGAATAAATTGGTAGCTGCAAAATCAGTGTACTAGAAACAAACTGGAAGTATGAAGCATTAGTGAACTACGGGTGATTTCAAAACAAGATGCATTGCCAAAGGTGCTGATCTCAAATATCTTCCAAGCATTGGAAACAGACAACTCCTGTGTCTCAGGCACCAGACCCAAACCAACTGGAAGCAGAGCATGAGTGTTTGTGAGTAAGAACCGGATTTCTGTATGGAAGAGAAGAAGGTAAAGAAAATAAAGACAGAAAAAGATTCCATTCATTCAGGAAAGGATCTCTCTAAGTGGTGCAAATACAGACAACTCAGTGTGTCCAGTGCAGCAAGGTTTCCAGAGTTTCTCGTAATGGAAAAGAACAGCACAGAAAATCCTTACATTGTCTGCAGGAGAAGTGGACAAAAAACATCATGATAACAGTGTGTTCATGGCAACTTTTCACAAAAATAAGTACTCAATTAACAGAAGTAAAACTATCAGATCTGTGACTTCTAAGAATGTGGTAACCTTGATTTGGCAAGTCACTGCAAAAGTAATCATTATACCTCCAGTCTTAATAACTATTCTGGCTTGTTTTACAAAGGTTAATAATGCTTTCTACATGACACTGGCTTTCTGATAGCACAGATTTAACATAGATTACAATTCAGGAAAAAAAGTTTCGTTAGGACTTAGAGCTACTGTCTTTTAAAACCGTGAAAGAGTTCCCATCTCCAAATACTCCCTTAAATGTTTGACACTAACCTACTTGCCTCATCTCCTGAGCAAACATCGAAAGAATGAGACTGAGTATAATGTCCTCTGCTGTGCTGATTAGCTGGAGAGGAGCAAAATGTAGTTAGTCTTTTATCATGGCCCTAGATGTTGTAGTAAATTTTTCCTTCAAGAATGAAGAAGCAGTAAGAAGAATTATTCAGGAAAAGTCAGTGTAAGTAAAGTTTACTTTCACTTCTCTGTTCGTTCTGTTCTTTCTTCCTGATTTTTCTTCACATGTTCTTACCATTTCTTCTAGCTGTTGTCCACCAAGATTAAATTTTTTCAGTGATGTTTACCCATCACATCATTTAGCTTTGTTTTGGGCTTTTCTTTTACTTCTGTTTTCACTTTTGTTTTCTGCCTGGGATAGTGAATATTCATTATGATTCCAAATAAGGAAGAATTGAAACCATGGTTTTGTCTGTACTAGGTTGGATTCCTCTCCCAAAGCTTTATCTGCATGAAAATTAAGTAGCTGTTCTCAGGTTACCATTTTATCACAAAATGGTTCCAGCAGCAAAGCCAGATGTTTGTTGCCCCTATCCCTAGTACTTATCCCCACTCAGAAGTTTAGACATTATTAGCACTATCAAGATTCATGGTTAAGGGGCCACACCATAATATGGTCAGTCAAATGATGTGTAATAAAAATAATTTCATAAGACAACAGAAGAAGCAGTGAACTACGGTACAACAAAAGTAAAGAGCTGCCAGGACAGTGGCAAGAAGGGTGTGGGAAGTTGTCTCCTGCCAAAAAGCCAGCAAACGTGAAACTGGACCCTCAACTACATACTCAGGACTAAAGTTGAGAGGCAGACACCTTCCACTGACCATCATCTCAACTATATCTAAAGTTATCTACTGACTGTACAAATCAACTTGAATAAAAATTTTTAAATTATTTTTCCAAGGCATTTATTTGAAGGATTTGAAACTTATCATTCCTATTTCAATGCAAGAACTGAAAACCAATAAAAGAATTGAATTTCACTGAAAGAGTAATTTTTTATGTGTCTTGCATTTATCACTATAGGAAAACAAAAAATTTTCTGAGATAAATACCAACTGTACATCATCAGGACTACTATGTAGTCTCTCTCCTTCCCCACATCAAGAATATGTCTGAAATAATGATTTTTATAGAAATAAATTTTTAAATAAAAAGTTATTATTTCTCTATTTGTTTTGCTTGCAGATTGAATTGCGGGCATTGAATTTTTGAGTATTCAAATTTCACAATTTTTTTTCCACATTCAGGAATAGAGTAGAAAAATATGGGTTTGTTGTTTTGGGTTTTTTTTTTAAACAATCATTTCATTAAGTACTTAACAATCATGATAAAACAGTGAGTGGTTGGCCACAGTATTCTGTCCTGATTTAAAGCACACTGAATTCATATACCTGAGACATAGCAGACTGGGAAATGCAAACAGGAAATAACAATTTATTTCTGAAAAGTAGAACTTCAATCCAGTACAAAGTACTGGGAGTCTAAAATACAGTCATAAGCCAAAAATGAGAATACAACATTGAAATATCTTGAGACTTAAAAAGTCAAATGTATATATTAAAAAATAAATAAATAAATTCAATCCTAACAACATTTTTCTTTAGGTAAAGTGAAAGCTTTCTGTTCTACCAAAATAAACTGAGATCATTCTGTGCCCAACACCTGATCCTCAAAGTAATTCTTTTCCCCAACCAGCTCTAAGTCTTATTTCCAACAATATTGCATGGAGTTTTAATACCAGCCAACAAGCTGATCCCTTTTCTTGGTACTGTTCTGTTCTGGTATTACCAAAACTCTTCTTGAAGTTTGGAAACTAGACCTAATTGGCCATGAAAGTCAAAAAAGTCCTCTATCAAAGGAGCCTGAACATAAATGCAAAAAGAGATGTGTCAAGTTCTAGCTCTCCAAGTTCTTCAGCTTCCATACTGTAGAATACATAGCATAACAACATCATCCTGCAGCCAGAGATCGTAGATGGCCTGAGGTCTCCAGCAGATGCCAAGCTAAAGGTTCCAATGAAAATGTGACTACTTTTGGAGGAGCAAGTTTATGTAAGAATAAAAGAGTTTTAGTAAACATTCCAGTTGTCGTGGATTGCCAAGTTCTAACAAAAAGTCCATCTAGAGGAAAGACTGCTGACTAGCTCAACAAACACTGACAATTATCATCCAGAAGGTGAGAATCAGGCATGACTTGGTGCACTTGGATCTAGATCATAATGAGAAAGCAGCACAGATTAAGGCTTTTGCCAGACCTGGTATACTAGACACAAATTAATTTAATTTCCTTCTGGCTTTCTATCTCCAAGAAACTGATGAGCTTTTGACACTATTCCTTTACCAGAATTGCAAAATTCCCAGACCTAGAAGTGGGAGTCGAGAGCTCCTTAAATTCTAAGTCACTTGAATAATTTCTTTCCCATAGTGTATTTTTCATCAGGAAGAGATAAAGTTACTGTCATCTAATGCTATTAAGTCATTTACATGATTAAAAAGTAATTATGAACAAGTATTGTTCGATTTGATGAAAATACCCTGTATCACTTGTCATGTATAATATACCATACCCTTGATACATATGGCGTTTTGAAAGGTGAACTCAAAATGCAATCATTTCTGTAATTAAATGTAGACAGGAGCACAAAAACACTGTGGAGGTGCCTATGGTTTATGATAGGCAGTTTGTATGTCAGCAAGCAGAATAAATTTAAATCCTGTTTAAATTATGTTCAATTACCAATTTTTTGGAAGTTCTCAATGGCTTTTCATAAATATTATTTTCATATTATAGCCTACCAAATGGAATTTATTACTGGAATTTTAAAAACATACTGTATTAAATATAACTTAAAATTCCCTTGTAAAACTCAGCTGTTTGGTGACTATACACGGGGCTGTAGCCAAAAAAAAAAAAAAAAAAAAAAAAAAAAAAAATTCAGTTACACTGTTCTAATTAAGGGTATTTACAACTAGAGTGATTGGTGATTGTTATTCCATTTCCATGCAGAAATCCTTTGCATTTTGAAAAACCTGTAATGACCAGACTCCTTGCCTGCTATGAAAGGGATGAAGAACCAAGAATAACAGCTCAAGTTGGGTATCCCAGAGAACATCTAGAGCTACTGACTGGGAGGAAAGCGCAAAGGATTTGTAACCATACATCAAGCCAATATTTTAGGAGAGAAGAACCCAGAGGGAGAGTGAGATCAAGAAAGCAAACTGGAAAATCACGTGCATGGGAGTGAAAGTAACTGTATCAAAAGGTCCGTGAAAGGGAATTTTTAAAAAAGCAGATATTCAAAATTCTGCCTTGAAGCTCATGATGGTTTGGCTTCCAGAGCTCTCCGATTTTGCATGAAGCAGTTTAAACTAGAGAGGCTGCTAATCTGGGAAACCTTTCCCTTTGCAATTCTGGAATCTCAGCCTCCAGGTTGGCCCAAGGGCATGTTTCTGGGGTCTACCAAATTTTCAGATGGGATGGATTACAGGGGCCTGTCAAACAGCATAATGGTTTCCTGATGTGATCTGCATCACGTTTCCACTCTGCAATCCAACCATTGTTCCAGCAGAAATCATTTTAAACAATATATCCCACAGAAAATTTTGTGGCAAGGACTGTGATGTGCCTAAAACATGAAATGCAATGAAGCAGACTGATAAGATACATCTGTTCCATCAACTCTTCCTTTTTTTTTTTGACCCCTGCAGGTCTTAATGGTACCAGCCTCTCCTCTCTTGCCACCCCATTCTAATCAGGGAATTCAATGGATAAAACTAGTTTCATCCTATAGTCAACATCTACTGCACAAACAGCCACAGGCTCTCCAGGCTCATACCAACCGTTAGCAAATGATCTGGTTTTAATACTTAAATTAAATAATGACTTATTCATTTATGTGAAATTTATTACATTATATTTGAGATATAAGCACTAAATTTACTTATGTAATGTTTTATTAATTTTTTAAAATTATTTGAAAGAGTAACAAATTCCACTTTCCATTTAAATAATTTAATTCCTTAACTGAGTAATTGTTTTACTTTACATTTCAAAAAGTATAAGAAACTCACTGTTATGCCATGCTGGGAAACAGCTTTAACCTTTCAAAAGACATACCTGTGGTTCAGAAATATTTAAATGTTAAACATTAAAGTCACTCTGCTCTCATAGCTCCTCAAAGCAGGGAATAATAACATATGTGAAAGACATATTACTCCACAAACCTTAAATTTTAATCATTGTTCACATATTAAATTTTCTTTAATTTTTATACTATCCTAATAATTAAGTTATAGTTTATTTTGATGCAGATAGTGAAAACTATAACACGGAGAAGTCAAGCGATATCCTTACCTTGGAAAAGTAGAGGGTAGAATTCTTAATTCTGTATTCAGTCCATAAATAAAAGTTGCCTACAGGCAAAAACAAAACAAAAAGCTGGAGAATATATGATCTTTCTTTGGAAGGCTTGGTGCCTTGAATGTTGATCAGACAACCTGTCCACCCCGTTCTCCATCAGCCACTCTCTCCATGCACACAGTCACATTCCCATCTCAGAAGTAGGGTGCTGGAAAACATACAGCAAAGGGCATGAAGGATGATCAAAGTTATCCTTATGAAGAACAGTTTTCTAAGAAGAAAGTGTCACTCTTCCTAGGACAAATTGAGTTAGGCATTTTCAGCCTGGAACACAGGTAAATTGACGGGGATATAAATGTTACTGAGGGATAAAATCATGAATATCATGGAGGAGATTTATACTGCAGTGAGGGGCTTCAGGGTTGGCCTCTGTGAGGGGTTGGGTCTGCCCTGTGTCAGACAAAGCCAGTCCCAGCTGGCTCCAAACAGACCCACTTCAGGGCACAGCTGAGTCCCTCAGCCAAGGTGGTGACACATACAGAGAAAATGCCTTTGAGAAAGGGTGAAAAATACTGCACAGCAACTGTGATAGAGAGGAGTGAGAAAATGTGAGAGAAAGAGTCTGGTAGACACCACGGTCAGTGAAGAAGGAGAAGGAGGAAGTGACCTGGAGCTGAGATTCCCCTGCAGCCTCTGAAGAAGACCATGGTGAAGCAGATTGTCCCCCTGCATCTCATGAAGGACCCCACACGAGACCTACAAGTTTTTTCATCTTATTTTCTCCCCTCTCCTATCGAGAAGGAGGAGTGAGAGAGCAGCTGGGTCAGTGTCCGGATGCTGGTAAAGATCAAGCCACCAACCCAACTCAGGAAGTCCCTGAATCACTGAACACTGGCATAGAATTACAGAGTTATTTTAATCTAGTGAAGGCATCTCTTGTGGCTCACTGTCAGACCATTGTCTGATATATACAGACATCACTCTGTAATACGTCAGTGTGCTTTTAGTGATGATATGACATGTGAACTTATACCAGTTCTTAGTAGGTGGAAGAAAAGGTGGCTAGACTTACCTCAGGAGGAGCAAAGTAAGATCCCACAAATGGTTTATCTTTACAATGCCTTCCATTAAAATATACTAAAAGTCAATTTTTAAAGGAAAGTAGTATAAAAAAATATCTAGGCCGCCAAAAGCTTTGTTTGGCAAAATTGTCTATATATGTCTGCTTGTACATAGACAAAAACCTCTTTTTGAGTTTAATAGTGATTTCAGTCCAAACCAGTAAGTATATCTGGAGATATGAACAAGAGCCCACATGTTGCTGTTACTCAGAAGGATAACCTTAATATTTAAAGTGAGTTTATAAACTAAATTACTCAAGACCTGCTATTTAACCAATACCACAGGTATCACAGGGTGTTAGGGGTTGGAAAGGACCTTGGAGATCTTTGAGTCCAACCCCCCTGACAGAGCAGGACCATATGATCTAGCACAGGTCACAAAGGAACACATCCAGGTGGGTTTTGAAAATCTCCACAGAAGGAGACTCTACAACCTCTCTGGGGAGCCCGTTCCAGTGCTCTATGACCCTTACAGTAAAGAAGTTCCTCCTCATGTTAAGGTGGGACTTCTTGTGCTCCAGCTGACATCCATTCCCCCTTGTCCTATCACAGGGCACGAGTGAGAAGAGGCTGCCCCCCTCC
The DNA here is from genome assembly GCA_033439905.1 of Ceryle rudis. NCBI lineage: Eukaryota > Metazoa > Chordata > Aves > Coraciiformes > Cerylidae > Ceryle > Ceryle rudis. The sequence continues at coordinate 2,705 of JAAGNO010012955.1, read as the reverse complement.
TCCTGACACTCAGCCCTCAGATATTTATAAACATTTACCAAATCCCCTCTCAGTCTTCTCTTCTGCAGACTAAAGAGCCCCAGGTCTCTCAGCCTTTCCTCATAAGGCATATGTTCCAGTCCCTTCATCATCCTTGTAGCCCTCCGTTGGACTCTCTCAAGTAGATCCCTGTCTTTCTTGAACTGGGGAGCCCAGAACTGGATGCAATATTCCAGGTGAGGTCTCACCAGTGCAGAGTAGAGGGGCAGCAGAACCTCCCTCAATCTGCTGGACACTCTCTTCTTAATGCACCCCAGGATACCGTTGGCCTTCCTGGCCATAAGGGCACATTGCTGTTCCGTGGAGAACTTGTTGTCTACCAGGACTCCCAAAGTAATACCTTCCAGTAATTCCCCCCGTGTTTTCAGAAGGCCCACATACCTTCTCATTATACAGTGGAAAGAAATCAACATGAACAAAGACTCACGGGATGTACCAGATATACCAGTGAAATAAATGAAATGAAGCATAAATAAAAATACATTGAAGAACAGGTTAAATAAGGCCAAACAAAGTGAGCTTTGTATTGTAAAGGTACTTTGAGATGGCAACATCATGAACTTTTTCCAGCCCATTCTTTGAACTTGCAGGTGCACCTCTACCTGAATGCAAATATTATCTGCAAGTAAGAAGTTGAGTAAGGTCTAACATACCAAGAAAAGAAAGTACCCATCATTTTAGGAACTACGTTAAGTCAAAATATTTTTCTTTTTTTTTCTTTTTTCCCAGAAAATAAGTCATCCCAATAGAATATAAAATATGAAAACTAGATGGATCTTCCACATGTTATGGCATCTGGGCAAAAGAAAACAATTCCATTCTGCAATGTGATAGGAAATCAAAGGATTAATGCTGCTACTGTAACAACAGATACTCATGAAAAATATGTGCATTATTACTTTGCCCATTCTCCTCAATAAACTGCTAAAACAGTAGTCAGGGAAACACCAGCTCGAGAAAAGAATGAATGGCATATGTGCATGTTTCTTGCTGATAGCATGGTGTCCAGGTAGTGAGACAATGACAAATTCCATCACATACTGCTGAGAAAGAATTATACACATTGAAGACAATTAGGGCTAAAGTTCCAGCATTTTCTAGCAACCTGCATATCCTGTGTATATTGGTTTTAGTTGTGGACCCCTCTGCCAGGAGCTCAAAAACAAATGATATGAACAATTTATATGGTATAATTTAACCCTAATCCCCTTAGTAAGTATGTCTCACCATGATCCCAAAATCAATCAAACAATTAACATGTGGAATTTTAAATCAATTATATCCAACTAATCTTCAATTACTTTTTTTTTTTCCTAGGTTAGTTTAGTGAAGTATATAAAATCTAAAGAGCTCTAGAAAAAGAATATCAATAAGGAGCACTAAAGTGTGCTTTAATGTTAAAAGCCATTCCTGTGAACACCTGTAAACTATTGAGTTTAATTGGGCTACACCTGCTCCTGATTTTCTGAGTTCTAACTGATTATTTGTCCTTATACTGTACTGAGTTGTCTCTTTCTTTTTCCTTTCTATATGTCTTTTTGGGGTACAGTTTATATAGAATGATACACCTGAGAAATGTGCAACGTATAGATCTGCAAGCTGTGTAAAAGGTGGTAGTTCTCAAAAAGAGACAATCAAAAGGCAAACAAATTCACAGCCTTAGTTGTTATGGTTTCAAAAAGAATATCACTAGCAGGGATGTGGCCTTATAATGATCTCCCAGAGACCAATAGTCATGGAGACTCAACAACAGAAACGTCAGAAGGAATGACAGTTTCCAGGTGAAACATTTCCTCCCCAAAATGTAAAAACAAGGCTGTAGTTTCTTTCTCCAAGCATGCACCATCTTTCTTCTTCTCCCTGCACCATCACAGGAGACAGTACAAGGCCATATCATGTCCTGAAATGCACTTTATGTCTGCTCATTTTATGCAACCTGAGTTATACTGATGCATTGTGGCAAAAATCCTACTGACTTCCTGGATAAGACTCTTAGTGCATCTTTATGAGCCAGAGCAGCTATAAATCACTATTGCCTCTATGGATTTGCAGCAGAGAAAAAGAGGAGAGAGAATATCACAAGGCTGAACACAAGCAAGACTGTGGTAAATATAAAGATTTCAGTTCAAAACCCCTATTCTGCTACAGCTAGTCCTATTAAATGTTCTTCTATTTGAATGAAAAGCTATCTGAGCTCTCAGTTTTGCTTCTGCTCATCTCAGAACTGCCCCTTTCTAGGATTTCCTGCCTCAGTTCCATTACAAATGCTTCATTCCTATTAGAGATCCAACTCAATCTGTATTTCCAGAATACACAGACATTTGGAGAAACAGACAACTCCTGAAATGTTGCCAATTTTATTTATAGAGGAAGATCAAGAATATATACATCTACTGTTATAGCCTAGTAGATTGAACACTGTAGTAGGTGGGAAATTCAGGTTCATCATCCTGCTCAGCATTAGGCAGTTTAAACTGATGTTCCCATAATCCCTTCAAAGTACCCTGATCAGCAGGATCAGACTATAGCAGATGTGGTATCTCATATGCTTCTTGAAATCATGCTATGGATAGACACATCAGAATGATGCTATGAATTTACACTCTAGTCACTGATGATCTCCCCAGAGCAAGAACTCATGGAATTCAGGGGGGGAAAAAATAAAA
>JAAGNO010012954.1:4136-22492 GCA_033439905.1 Ceryle rudis | reverse complement strand
ACATCACGGCTAGTACAGGCACAGTTAACTTAAAAACATGCAAATCACACTTTTTGTCTTAAAACACCCTATCTTCTCGTTATGGATAATATACAGCAATATCCAAGCTGAAAGAAATGAGCAGAAAATTTTTTACTGTACTTTTTCTTCTGAGTGGGGCATAAGACAGCAGAAACTGGTCATCCCCTTCCTGGTAAAAATTAAGGATAAATATACTGTCCTACTGAAATCCAGGTGGTTTGCACAGAGTAATACAGAACAAGGCTCTATGAATCAGTACATACAGGAAAGACATTTCAAACAGGAGCCTAGTGGGCTCTTCAGACTGGCCACTTTGAACAATTCTAATAAAAAGGAAATTCCGCTCTTAAATACAGTAAAGCAAGTTTTCACCACTTCTTCCAGCAAGCATGAGATTGCAGATGACACCGATTTCCACAGCAAGTGGACAGACTACCAGACCAAAGCAAATGGATGTTTCCTGACAGTCCAACAGGCTGTGAGCAAGCAGCATGCATTGAGCTTGATTGTACAGCCTAACAGCAAAGAAAACACCCTCAAACCCTGCTAACAGCAGAATTCCCATCACTGTGAAGAGGGCAATGTCAGTTCTGATAGAAGGTGGTTAATATTTCATAATTAAATAGGATCTCACTAAAATATGAGGGTTTTAAACATGCTAAGAAAGCCTCTTGAAAACACAACTTCTGCAGTTCTGCATATTTATTTCTTATTAAAAACAGTTAAAGTTTAATACTTGAAAATGGATTATCTCTCTACAGCTAAACATGGTACTGTTTTACCGATCAGTCTTTTCATATGATTAATTTTAAGAATTTATTGGCATAGATATACAGGAAAATGCCCTTATTAAAATAGAAGTCCTCCAAACCTCTATGCAAACTTACCGTGGTAAGGATACTGACATATATCATCGGAGGAACTGTTGCTTCGCCACTGGTCCGTTGCATTTACACTTGCAGTTACATAGGCACCCTTGATAGTCACTTTGTACTGAGATGCACCAAGGATGGAAGCATCAGCACATCGCCACCACAGCATTAGTTCTGAGTTACAGTCAACCATTTTCAGGCGAGAGGGTGATTTGGTGAATATATCAAGTCCCAGGCACTGCTTGGACCCCAAATGAAAGATGCGATTCTGGGATACCCATTTCCATAAAGCTTCACTTGTCTCCTTGCAGTCATGAATCACTACTCGTGAGTTTTTAACTTGCATGCACTTGTTCAGTGTTTCATGGCGAATGGTAAAAGCATTATTGCCTGTATAAGAACACAAATCCATCCACATATGGGTATGTTACAGTATCATACAAATTGCAATTTCAAAATTATAAAATGAGGGGAGATATAAAGAGGCTGTTTTATAAATCCAATCCTACCAATAAGAATTCTTCCTTTAATTTTAACATGCACTGATTGGATCAACCCCTAATTAATCTGCAGGCTTACTGGGTATAGAATTTTGCCGTCATGCCTATCTGCAAGTGCAGTAACACTCAGCAGAGACCATAAAATATAATTAACAATAACCTTCACTTAGTAAGCACTCTCTTATTTTTTTTTCCAACTATGTAACATACATTATACACAGCATGACAAGCTCACATGTGAACCAGCTTGTGGGTGTAACTGCCGTAGTAATAAAATAACTGGCACTGCATTTGGGAGAGAATGAATATCCCACCAAAGCTGCCACACGAAAACTAGGAGTATCCTAACAAAAGTGATACAGAAACCCTAGTTTCATTTTCAGCTATGAGGTGGCTGGTCATTAAGAAGAAAAAAAAAAAAGTTAAGAAGCATAGTACAGGATTGTAAAATGGTATGGATCACCCTACTGATACAAGCTGACACCTCTGCCAGTACAAGAACATCTTTATGACAAGTGGTAGTAGGCTTAAGCTAACCAAGAAAAAAAAAAAAAGTCCTAAAACTATTTGCATACCACAATAAAGATGGCTCCACAGTGTAAAACCTTCACTAACCATGCTGAACTGGACCTCAGCTGTCCCAGACCCACAAGGCTATTACTCTGCCATTTAAATAAGGAATCTGCTGAGTAGTATTTCGCATTTAATAGTAACGCACTGTCAAACACATTCCTACTGCATTTTTTTTAATACAACTTAATAATAGGTTTGGCTGAAGAGCAAGGAAAATATTCAGTGATGTTATGCAGTGATTTTACCACTACTTCCCTGTATACTTGTGAATTTTCCACTGTGTAAGTGCCAAATAGTATCTAAATAGTACTGAGCTGGTCAAACTGTAGAGAAAAATCTCTTAAGTCGGTTACTTATTGGACTGTCTTTTTCTAAAGAGCACATTTAGGCCAACTGTCTCTTTCATCCTTTCTGTTAACAGGAAATTTTAACAATGAATCCTGCTTTTGTGGCACCTTTTTACCCTGTGCTTTTTCAGCACTGTATCTGCTTTTTTTCCTTTCCTCCAGACTTTCTTCTTTTCAAATTCTTGTAAAATGTTCTGCCTTTTCTCAGGTTCTGCTTTTCCTCATTCTTCCTCATTCTTCTTTCACTTCTTCCACACAACCCTCATCGTGACATCAAGAAGAGAACCCCAAGAAAAAATGCTGTTACTGTCTCACCAAACCCCTCCGTACGGCATTTTAGTAGCACCAGTTGAACACTCTTGCCATGAATTTTACCTGAGATCTTTAGCTACAAACTCGAGCCTGTTACTGCCACAGGATATAAAAATATGTGAGGTGCAACTATTTAGCAAAGAGCTTAAGTAGTTTCCCCGCAGCTCAAGCCGAACCAGCGGCTTCGGCTTTGCAAATCCGCTCAACGTGGAACTTCTCCACCTGTTTTCTGAACGGGCTGGGGAACCCGCCTTCCTCTCTCATCTCCCCGCGCATAACACAGCGAATAAAAATGACGGCTCGACGCCCCGCAGGGTCCTGCCCGAGTTCTCCTCTCCAGGTAACACGCCAAATGCGCCCCTCCCTCCGCACCGCTCCGCACCGCCGGCCCTGCTCTGCCCCCGGCACCGCGGACACCGGGAACGTGGCCCCCGGGGGATGACGGGGCAGCGCCCGGTTTCGAGGCGCACGGTCCAGCACGGAGCTTTGGGGTTGGGTTTTTTTCCACCCGTTTTCGCTCCTCCTTTTAAGTTTCCCACGTTGTTTCCACACACTTGGACTCTGCCACCCAGCGCAACGCCCGGGAACCGCCGGGGCGGAAGGCCCGCATCCGCGCAGCGCCCGCCCCCTCGCAAGGAGGGAGCCCGGCTTACCTGAGGGGTGCCGGCGGGCCGAGCAGCAGGCGAGGAGGCAGGCGAGAAGGCAGGCGAGGCCGCAGGCGGCCAGGCAGAGCCCCGCCGCCCGCGCCATCTCTTCCGCGGCGCGCAGGCTACGCGGAGCGGGGCGCGCGGCCGGACTCGCTCTGCAGGAGCGTCGCGCCCGCCGCCGGCACTCGCCTCCCCTCGCCTCGTCTCGCCTCGCCTCGCCTCACCCGCCCGCTCCTTTTTTGTAAAGTAACGGTTTTAAAAGAAACGAGAGAGAAAGAGGAAAAACGTAGGGTTTTCTTCAGGCTAAGTTCTATAGCGCCATTCAATGGCTTCTCCGCTCCTTTCATTATTTTCTGCTTTTCCCCTGACAGCCCTGCTTGCAAACGTCACTGCTATGGATATTTAATTATACTGTATTTTTTTAATCACGGTGGAAAACGCAGGCCCCATTGCGATGATTAAAAAGAAATAAAAAAATAAAACATACTCCGGACTGACTTTGGAGCCTCTTTGATGGCTCACGGGAGCCTCCCGGATCCTCAAAAACCCCCTTTTTACCTTTGTCTTTCTTACCTTAAAATTTAAAGCAAAGCGTAGAAGAAACTCCCGCACGTAAACGGAGCGTTGTAAAAGATTGTGTTCAATGAATAATGAAGCATGTCCACATGATTGACTTGATCATTTTCTTGTGCGGAGGGGGAAAAGTGCGGCGCGGGGCTGCCGCGGCCGCCCGCTCCGGGTAGCCCTCCCAACTGCTTCCAGCACATCCCGAGCAAAGAGCGCTTTATTTTAATCTGTCTCTTTTCAGAATAACCCCCTTCATTGATACTGATCACCCAACATCACAAGACATCCCCATCTCTCAGCGTGGACTCCCCCTATCTGGTAGGTGAAATGCATTGTACCATTAAAAAAGCACTCCATTGTCGTCTTGGCATAATTCACAGCAACTAGATAGGTCTTGCGGCATTTAGCTTTGATGAGCCAAAAGCTGAACCCTTGATATAATAATCTACAAAGAATGGTCTGTGATCGTCCATTTTTTCTCCCTGTCTAGCAACTAAGAAACCATTTAACACGGCGCAGCTTGGTCGTGACCTTGAGCCCGTGTAAACACCCCGAGGAGCCCGCGCCGCTCCGCAGCCCCCCGGCCAGCGCCGCTGCCCGCGCCCCGCGCAGCCCCCGCGCCCGCGCAGCCCCCGCGACTCGACAGCGCCACCCTCTGGGCAGCCGCCGGAAGGGCGGCCCCATCGCAGCCTCCGCGCAGCCTCCGCGGCTCCCCCGGAGCCGTTTGAAGGCGCGAAATGACTTAAAGGAGAGGAGAGGCTGCAAGGTCCCTCCAGAGCTGTGCCTGGTTTAGACAGCCTAATATATATACCCACACCTATATTGCCCTTTGCTCCGCACCCCGTGTCCCCCGGCCCCACGCTGCGCCCGGCTCCACAGCGGAGACTTCTGGACTGGTTGGGCTCCGTCACAAGCTCCTGCTGGTTTCTTCTGGGGGACACAAGTTTGCTTCAGACATTGAAGCTATGCACACCCGAGTCACAGTACCACAAGCTGGGCTGCAAAGTTAAAAGTTGGGGAAAAAAAAGAGTAACGGTGTTTCGGCCCAGGCTGGTTGCACGTGCGGCTCCTGAGACTCTTCCCAGGTTGTCTGTTCCTTGCCTTGCCCAAGGCAGGGATCAGCCCAGGGAACACAGCATGTCCGGGAGCTCAGTGAGGACCATGGGAGTCACCATGCGCTCGGGCAGCTGAGGTGCTCTTCAGCTGGGCCCACCCAACGGGTGGCAGCTCTCGGCTGTCATCTCTGCGTGCTGCAACTCCTCCTCTGCAAAACAGCGATACCTCCCACCGCCTCCCTGACACAGCGCAGCGGGCAGCAGACGCGAAGCCGCGTGTTGAACTAAATATCACATCGCTGCTCATTCAGGGAAAGATTTTGTTCCGTGCACGCAGAGGAGCAGGAGCCTTTCAGATAATGAGTGCGTAATCATGGAATTAAAAGCTTTTGCATTATGCCTGTGTGAAAGGGAGGGAAACGAAGGACTGGCTGGAAAACTTTCTGTTGCTTGCTCAATGGCTCTGCCTTAAGAGCGCTCTTTGCACGCTGACCTTCGGTGGTGGCCAAAAAGCTAAGAGAGAAACCAGAACATCCTGTGGTGGGGGGCAATTACCAAAGAAGTTTTCCTAGAGCAGCTTTGGATGCTTTGTGTGACTTACCCATAGCAGATGTAAATTTGCACATAACTGAACACAAATTTAGCAACCTCTGAATTGTCTGGATAGGCTCAAAGCAACAGTCACTTCTAAGCAATGGGATATTCAGCTTAAAATTGTTAAAATACTCAGTTTTTAGCTGTGGTCATCCAACAGAGATTTCACATTTAGCCTGGCATTGGTGTGGGACCAACTGTTTGGAGTTGGCTGCGAAGGAAACACGTTTTAAATGGTTGATAAACCAGGAGCTGTATTTGTTTGAAGTTTGTTTGAATTTGGAAGGCTAAAGTAGAATAGGGATTCACGGGTGAAGGTGCACTACTCAAAGGTGAATGACAGATGATATTTATTACAGGGATATAAAGATGTTACCTACAATATAGGACTGGTCAAAGCAAAAACTAAGACCTTCTGAAAAGAAAATGTTCCAGACTTCTTTTCTCATTTAAATCTTAGTTTCAAGCAGCTAAAATAAAATGTAGGGCAGTTAGCACAAAATTTCTTGAGGGAGAAATAGTTACTGAAAAATCGTTAACTTTTGTTTGTTTGTTTGTTTCTAAAGTATTTTTTCAGTCTTGAAATTTCATCAATATTTAGATTTTGGAAATAAAATTCAAGTAGTTCTAGACATGCAATCAGAAGGGGGTTTGTGTACATTTTTATTGCGTTACTATGTAAGTTTTCTGTTTTCCTGGACTACTTTGCCCTGTTCCTTAGCACATGAGCCTCATGTGCTGTGTATAATAGGAAAATACTTTTATCAGATAGAATCAGTGATAACTTCATGCTCAGGGTTTCTTTGCCAGTTCAGCTTCTTATTGACTAATTTCCTGATGTAGCTACTGTCTCTTGTGTTTGCAACCTGGCACTCTGGTGGGAAACATCCTGATCCTTTAGATGCTACTGTAGCTGAAACAAGAGAGTACATCTTCAGGCAAGGGGCTGCTCATGTGAGTAAGGATTTGAGTCATCAAAGCCTAAAAGGACTAGTAAGGAGGGGGAAGCTGTTTCACCAAATGCCTGGTAGCAGGAGATGTAAATCCCTAACCCAGATGAACAGGCTGGTTTTGTGGATCATATGCACAGCAGTCGTGCTAAATTGGGTGGTGTTATTTGGAAAGCACAACAGAAAAGAGAAGACACATACGGAGAGCTCTGAAACACAGATGCTTCAGAGCAGGATGTTGGGGTGGGTATATGAAATCACAGAGGTGCAAACGGTTTTTGTTCTCCATCTGAACCCAAAGTGGAGTATTTTGCATTAAAAAGACAGCTTTTTTAGGTGTGGCAGCAGTGTGCGTGACGCACGAGCTGGTGACATAGCCGCCATCGAGTGATGGCAGATACTTGCACCATCCTTCTTTGTTCCCTTGCACTATCCTTGCTTCCTGTGTCGGAGTAAGGAAGGACATTTCAGGCTATTCTCTCTGATGCTCTAATTTTCATCTACTGCACAGCAAACCCAAAACGCTGGAGAGAGCAGCTCATGCACTGGCTTGAGGGCTGCTCACCATGACAGGGGTCCACCAGCCTGCTGAGGCCATGAGGCCAGGCAAGCTGTGAATCCCCAGACCAGAGGCATGTCAGATGCTCATATCTTCTACCACGCTTCATCTTGCTTAAGCTATGATGAAATGAGGCCTCGAGCCTCAAACATGCCGAGGGGTAACTTGATATAAATGTGCAGCTGCACTGATCTCCTGAAAGGGGTGAGTTGCACATTTTGCAATTAGGGTGAGCTAATTGTATGTTGCCACAGCTCAGCTGATGGGTGGTAACTTATTAAACCACAGTAATGTGAGCACTTTGAGTCATAAAACCATACCCAAAGTGTTTGCAGACTCAGGGCCTGAGAACTCATTGCCCTCTTATTCCGCTGCATCGTCATCTCAAGGAAAAGGAGACTAACTGAAACCCTGTGCTCTATAGTCTCATGCAAGATGAAGTTTCCCAAGGGATTTTTAAATTTTTAGCCAGAATTTCAAAGAATTTAACAATGTTTTCTTTTTAAATGCCCTCAAATCAAAATATTCATTTTAAGTGGGAATGTTTGGGAAAGAAAGACTTCTGGAAATTTTCATCATAAACACTAGTTCTTGTAAAAAACCATGAAGAGTCATATTCAGAGGGCCTAAATTTCCCCTAAGTCTCTGGGTCTTGTGTTTCTTACCTGCTAGGGATCTCTGCAGGCCTAAAGCCATCCAGGAGGGAACCTGTGGCCAGAGTATTTTTTTAGATGTAATGTCCTTTTAATCTGTAGCACTTGCTAGTTCCTTAAAAGCTGGGAGAGAAAATTACCTGCCAAATGCTTTCATTCCTCTGTATCTGGTCATTAATATTGTGTGCACATGCATGGGATTGGGCAAAAAGAGTTGAAATCAGACTGTTGGGTTTTATTTTTTCAGAGCTTTCCCAATTCCCACCCTTTTAGCAATGCTGATGATGCGAGCCTTATCCTGGAGAGAATAGCTCAGATTCTGGCCCTGGAGCAGTCAATGGGATCTTGTTATTGATCTCTCAAACCAGGATTTCAGCCCACTGAGCTGGATACAGGTGAAGGTTATAGAGCATCCTTGGAAAGCTTTTCCTTCTAAATGACTTTTTAATGAAACTGAAGATAAAACCATTTGTGCTTGGGGCTAATGCCCTGCTGAAGGAACTGGGACACAAGTCCTGTAAGAGGGTGCTTGTTTGTGAAAGCAGATTGAGTGAACTAATAGAAACAAACGTAGGAAGTCAGGGAGTGACCTGGCTTAATGGTGGGCAATGAAGAAACAGCTCCTCACAAACAGGGCGAGGGGTCTGGGCTCTGGTGTGTGGCTGTCCCACCAAAGATGGGGGTGGCAATGGCACCGCTTTGCACTCTGCAAAGCGTGGGGACCTCATGGCTTCAGATGCAGTTGCCTTCACTCAGGTTTCCTCCCCTGGCCGCTCTGCTGACCACATATCTCTCCTCTGAGGGGTTAACATTAGAAAAATAGACAAAAGACTCATTTCACAGGACTTCTTAAGGCCCCTGTCCCTTCACTATGAAGGGTGGTGCCAACAACAGTAGAAACACGCTCACTAATGCCTGCGTAGGAGTGCCTGTAACACCTTTGTGTGCATCCCCTCTATTTGTTTGCTGCCTGCTGTTATGTTCAGCATTGCACTGGAGATCACAACGTTTCAGCAAATACTACCACGTTCTGCTCCCAGTGGAGCTCTTTTCCCTCTTCTCTTGAGGGAAGGAAACACACTTAAAAGGAAAAAAAAAACCAAAACAGAGGTGTCTGGTGCTGACCTGACCTTTGTGGTTTTTCTTCCCATTTCTAATGAAATCTAAGCTGAGGTACCCCATGCAAATTCTCAACCCAGGGCAGTTGTTGTCTGCATTCACTCTAAGAACCAGTGAAAAAGTGTTTTGAGGTAGCCTTAATTATAGCTGTGAGAATGACACCAGTGTAACATTTAAAGTGTGAACATAAAATATGGCAAATCAATCAGAATATGGAACCACACTCGGAAAATATTTAGCTGATGATGTTCATGATCACACATTAAAAAAAAAAATTAAAAAGTAAAAAAATAATAATAAAAAAAAAATCACGTGTGGAAATTCACTCCTTCAGCCAATGGAAAGAGATACTTTTCTATCTCATAGTCTACAAAATTCCGTCACCTACTACCCAAATCACAGTTAAAAGGAGCTGAATTTATCCCTTTGAAAAAAAAAAAAAGTTTTACAAGCCGTTATTCATGCTCAGCAATCACACAGACATTAAATCTTATTGCAAAAAGAGGGGGGAATGCCTCTTCTCAGCGTTACAGCTGCAGCTGTTTGACAGAAGTGACTTCATAAACCCTCCTGATTTGGCAGGAGGAGAGCAGAGTTTTATGCTGTCTGCTGCACAGTTACAGGGGCTGAGAAAGCTCTGCAAAGCAATCTTCACAAATGTTTCACCTCAGTTTATAAATACCTTTGCTTCACCGTGTTAATGCCTCTTTTGCTTTGCTTTCCATTCACCTCCACTGGATCATCTACCAAGACCTTTTATTGCTTTAACGTGATTGATCCCACTGGTCTCACATATTTTTCTTCTTTTTTTTTCTTTCCTCAACAGAAGACACTGCACCTTCATCTTTCCATCGGTTTGTTGGCTCAGTACGGTAAAATGCAGCAAAGATTTAACAGGCTGCCTTTATGTGCAGTGTAATCAGGCTGTATACCTTCTCATGGAAGAGTCCATACTTAAGCACTATATTTTCTCTGTCTCTCTCAAGTGTCCACTCCATAAAGAATTGAAAACACATTTTCCTGAGCTGTGAGGAAAATAGAGAGATTCCTGATGGTCATCTTCTCAGCCTCCACCTTTCTGTATCCATTTTGAGACCTTATTATTTAAGAATGAATTCCTGCTCCTCCAGAGCAACTTCTGGAGATGTTCCCAGCTCCCATTAACACAACTTTGGTATGAGTTTGATATGAGAAAGCTATTGAGTACTTTTCAGGAACACCATCTCCATTGGGAAGACTTCACTGATGTAAAGTCAGCAGGAACTCTTGCTATAGTAAAATCTCCAGGATTCACCTTTCAAGTTCTCTGTTATTTTCATAGGACCAGTACAGCTCATAGGCCTTGCTCATTCCTTGGCCAAGCAGCCTGCTGTTTCACATTGCCAGGAGATTTTGCAGGATTTGTCTCAGAGCAGATCGGACTGGGATATAAGAATCTGAGGGGAAAACTGCCAATGAACAAATGAGTTTCTCAATGATGGTCTTCAAACACTGGTGGGCTTCATGTAAGTCTCTCTCAAAATGTTGTCCTTCTCTTTGTAAAGCCATATGACTACAGATGTTTCTAAACTCGATGCTATCCTAAAAGCAAAAGGAAACAGAAGTGAGTGAAAGATAATGCTCCTCGAGTTTTATAGGTACGATTTTCTAAGCAGAAACTTCCTAATCATGAATCTTCATCTGTGATTTAGTGTGAATCATGGAATCACAGAATGGTAGGGGTTGGAAGGGTCCTCTGGAGATCACAGAGTCCAACCCCCCTGCTAAAGCAGGTTTACCTAGGGCAGGTTGCACAGGAACTTATCCAGACGGGTTTTGAAAGTCTCTTGAGAAGGAGATTCCACCACCCCCTGGGGCAGCCTGTTCCAGGCTCTGTCACCCTCACAGTGAAAAAGTTTCTCTTCATGTTGAGGTGGAACTTCTTGTGTTCCAGTTTGTGCCCATTGCACCTTGTTCTGTTGCTGGGCACCACTGAAAAGAGACCGGCCCAATCTTCTTGACACCCACCCTTCAGATATAAACATCGATAAGATCCCCTCTCAGGCTTCTCTTCTCCAAGCTAAACAGCCCCAGGGCTCTCTGCCTTTCCTCATAAGAGAGATATGAAACATCTTTAGTTTTGAGATATGTGTAATGCAACCATTAAATACTGCTACAAGCTGTCTTGGCAGGAAGCCTTGGGTAGCAGTTTCACCTACTCACTTTCAAAGGGCAGTTTCTTCCCCAGACATCAGCAATTAATTTTTTTATTTTTTTTTAATTCTGTTTCTACCAGACAGACCTTTTGTAGCTGTCTTCAAGCAGTTCAACTCCCTCTATCCTGACAGGCAAGAGTGGGATCTCAGGGAATTGTTATATCCAGACATCTCTGGAGAGTTCCCAGTGGCTCCCAATGGGACTTTGTGGCATAAGCCCTTGCTGAAGCATCACCTCCATGGAGCGTCCTTCATCTGTAATGTGAGTGGGATCACCAGTGTGTCAGGTGACTTCGACAACCCTGCAATTGCACTCTGTAACAAATTAAGAAGACTTCCCAGTCCCTCAGATGTGGCATGGCTTGCGGCATGAGAAGTGCTGCTCTAACACCCGCCCATGCTGGGGAAATGCTCTGCATGGGGTGAATTCATTCCTTAATCCAGTCAAACCAACATCGTATGTTGCAGTTCATGGAAACCCCTGCCTGCTGTGTTTAGAAAAAAAGCTAAGTGGAGACAATTTTCCCCTAAGGATGTGTAGTGCTGCTGTCTGTAGGACCTTGCCTACAGCAGGGGAAACCGCCTTCTTGCTGTTGAGTTGGGCCAGCATAGGTTTGTGAGCACTGCAAGAGGGGTGCACATCTACTATGCACATTCACACAACTACTGAAAGAAAATATCCCCCTCTACCCCCATCAGCTCCTACCTCTCCCTAAAAGAGGAGTAAGAGCACATGGCAGAAGCAGAGCTTTAACTTGCAGTGGTTCCCCAGCCTGATTTGCTCTAGGGAAAGGCTGTGTCAGCACAAAGGGAGGAGCATCTCCGTGCTGAGAATGAGCATTTGGAAGTGAAGGGGTCCAGACGTCTTCTTCTGGCAGCAGGATCAGCCACTGTCATCCTAAAATTTATCTGCAAATGTGGTCTTAGTCACAGCCTATGCTTTTGTGAAGTCTCACATGCAATGAACGCTCCAGGACAAGCTGTCCTGGATGGACAAGAGATGGGGGAAACCTTCTCCTGTAACATGCTGCGCACACCAGATTTTGGCACCTCTTACCTCCTTCGCTTGATGTATTTAGTCTTTTAGTTAGTAGCAGCTTGTGCTTTTAGCTGAGAGGAAATTGAGTCTTAACGTTATTCTAAAAAGCATGAAGGTCCAGACTTATTGTGGGTTTTACCTGTGTAGTTAAAAACAACAACAAAAAAAACCCCAAACGGTTTTAAAACCTCCATTTCACCTAGACACTCCCAGCTTCATTATGGTCACAGCAAAAAGGATTTGCAGTCGAAGGATTAAAACACGGGTTAACATCAAAACCAGCACTAAGTGACTGCCCCAGCCAGCAGACAGAAGGCGTTCATGGTGGAAATACCAAAACTAGCCATCCAACACCATTCTCAGGCCCTTAGGTATTGTATAATAGCGGCTGTGGGTCTGCTGTGGGCATGGTGAACTCATTGCTCTGGTACGCCCCTGTGCCGAAAAGCCAGGGAGTCCTGAGTCAGGATGTTAGCTGAAAAGTAGTCTTTTCACATATATTTCCAAAGTTTCCTTTTTCAGAAAGATTTTGATGTTTCCTTTGAAGGTCACCTTTCAAATCTGTACTGTAAAGTTGCTTTAGGTATAAAATCCTTACTCAAATATATTAAAAGGTCAAATAAATTGCACTAAGTAAACAAGCTTTGCTAGCTTTTGCAGGTGTCCAGCACATGGGAGCCTTAGGATACACGACAGAGAATAAAAACTTGACTTATCTCTCCCTTTTCAGTAGAAGTGGGCAGTAGCTAACTAAAGGAAAAGAAAAAGTTTCAGACTACAAATTCTTTTCGTTTTAACTTCAAGAAATAGGGCCCTTGTGAGCTGAACTGATAGAGAGCAACAGCTCCGGCAATACTTTGCCATTTAAAAGAAGGTAACAGGAATATTTGCAGTGATTTGATTTTAAGTGTTTTCAACTGCAGGACAGGAGCAGATCCTCCCTGCAGCTTTCATTTGTCAAGATCCATATGTTTAGACAGATGAGTTCATAAAGAACCTCCCCCAGAATAAAAACAGCATGGCCTACTAGTTTCAAGGCTCTTTAATTTATGGCTTAAAATTTTCCACTGCTCTGGGTCTGTTTCATGCAGTTGTCACTCAGTGGTAGGCTGAAATTTCAGGATGTTTCTGATGGCCCAGCTTTTATTTTTGAACCTTAACATAAAATTGATACTATCCACCAAGTTGCTTTGCATTTATGAAGAGGCCACTTTTATAAAGGCTTCCTTAGAGAAGATATAAACTGCTTTCTTCCATCTTTTATTTTACTCTAAGATGCCAACCTGACCCATCAAACAGATTCCTACAGCTGGCTTTTACAGACAGCTGCCTTTTTCTTCAGCACACTCAAATTTTGCACCCCGGCCTGCTGCCAACCCTCAACATTTTTTCTTAATCTCCATGTGCCCTGGTAGACAAAATTTCCACTGAAGTCAGAGTGGCAGTGGTGGTGCCCAAGTTCCAGGTGCTGGATGCTCTCCACAACTGGCGGGCCAAAGTCTGGGAGTCAGGGCTGGAATGCCAGAGCTCCTGATGTCCATTCCTGGTAACTCAGCACCTCCACTGACCTATTTTATATTTTTGCAGTATAAATTCTCAGGGTAGCTCAACTTCTACCAGACAGACCTTTTGTAGCTGTCTTCAAGCAGTTCAACTCCCTCTATCCTGACAGGCATAAACCAATCATTTTAGAAAGCGATTCCTTGGGTGCATGAAAGTCTAAGCTGGAGCTTTTTCCCAGAGGCTCTACATGTGGTCAGTGGGGAACAATAGGAACGGTTTATCTGAGCCGTTTCAGATGGATTTATAGGATGAACTGAATCTGGAGTGCCTCTTTCTCTCTGATGACCCTAAAGGGAACACGCCTTGAGTAACTCAGCTTTGGGAAACCTCCATGGGGCAAATAAGCCCCACCTCTAGTCTGTATCCACCTCTCACCTGCTGTTTTCTAGAACAGTTGCATTTGGAAAATATCTCTTAAGACATATGCCACCGAGAACGGTGGGGTTGTTAATAATTTCTTGTAAAGTTACTACTCCTGTGGAAAAAAAAAAATTAATAAAATAAATCCCCCAGTCCCTGGTGTAGTTCATTCTGTGGTTTGCTGCTGCAGAGCCTCTTTCTAACACAGCAGGTGCAGATGCATGCAGAGTACAGCACTATCATATTAATAAAATGGAATTGCCTAAGCATATTTCCTCTGAGCTTCCAGAAAGATCTTGGAGGAAATTCCTCACTTAAAAAACTTCAAATTGTCCCTTTGTCAGTATTTAAAAAAATATCCAGACAAATGAGTATTGATGCAAATAACTTTATGGAGAGTGAGGCAATTTTTTTTCCAGGGTCGCACTTCATATTGATTACTTTAAAAAAATGAACATTCCAAGTGATTAGGTCCAGGAACAACTTCATAATATCAGTGCCTACAAAATGAAAAACGCACATGCTGGCACATTTGTTCAATCTGTGGTGGCAAGCAGAGACTCTGCTGCTGTTTTATGCGAATTCTAATGAAAGCAATTTATCTTGTCTCCCTCACCCCTCAGCCATTATTTATGAATCAGTTTTCAGAGCTCTCACATAAGGAAGTCACTTTGGTACCGAGAACCGATTTCTGATTAGTGTCAGGAAATGGGCAACCAGAAAAGAAGCTTATTAGCTACCATTAGAAATGTCATCTAGCAACAGCCAGCCATTCCATGGTGTGAATGAAAATGCCCCAGGTGAAGAGTCCTGGCCTTATGCTGTGCTGAGGAGACAGCAGAGATGCCTGGCTGCCACCAGCCCTTGTTGCCCCTTTCCTGAGGAGCCGGACATCTCCAGGTCTTCAGTTTACCTGTGGCCAAAGTCAGTGGTGCTTGATGCTGTGCTGTTATTTGGCCTGCAACGAGCTTGTGGTTTCTGTTTTCTTCCCCAAGGATGGGTCTCAGCATAGCAGGAAAACAAAGCCTGTGGCTGGCACTGCTGTGAGAAGGCTTTGCAGAGGCATTCCCCTGCCTGTCTGCCTGCCTGTGGGAAGCCTGGCAGGGCTGCCTCTATGCCATCGCTTGAGTTCCAGTGATGTGACTCGCTCTTAGTACAAATTAAGTGCCACTGGGCTGATTTCACAGCAACTGCACCGTGTCACCCCAACGGGAGGACCCAGAGCCAAGGGACTACAGGTGGATGTGCAGGTTTGCTGATGTTGCTCCTTTCAGCCAGGAGCTCTGAGCCTGCTGCCCCAACCTTCTTCCTCTGCACCCAGCAGAGTAGCAGCACTGTAGCACAGGGGCAGGAGAAACGTGCACAGTCAGAAGTTTTTTTATTATCCCGCCCTGCAAATCTGGCACCTTTTAAGGGTACTATTTTCTTTTCCCCCTTAAAGAAAATACCATGGCTGTTTTGCAAATGGGATGGCTATTTTAACTTCTTAGCGTGATTTATATTCCATTCCCTGCTGGCTGCCGTTAAGATTGGCCCAGTCCAATCTGCTACACATTTCTGATTTAGTACTGTCCTTACGACCCCTCGGTAACTTCAGCACAGGAGACAGGATGTTATCAAAAAGTTGGAGTGATGCAGAGCTGCACCTGAGCACAGCCAGGGCAAGCCGCACAGTTCTATTTCGGGAAGCTTTTATACCTTGTGTTTTTCCTTTTCAAATGCACTCACATTGCTGCTTAAAATACAGAATCTCTGTTAAAAAGAAAAAAAAAAAAAAAAAAAAAGCCTGTTCTGTTCTCCTTGGCAGCGTGTAATTATGGGAGAGAGAGAACGTGGACATTATTACAGGGTGTCTTTGTGGAGGCAGAAGGGGTGAGGAGTTTGCTTGTGGATGTGATACCAGTAAACAGCTAGGCGATGAGGTTGCCAGGGTCCTGGGATGGGGGAAAGAGGCCTCTCAGCCTTTTCATGCAGACCCGTTGGCCAAGCCCATGTCTGTCTGTTTTGGGACTATTTTATAGAGTGCTTTTTGAACCAATTCAGCTGATAAACCAATACTGATACCATAAAGCAATAAAAGGAAAACAAGGAACAACCTCAAAACAAACCAGGAAAGTCAGGGTTGTCAAGAAGGAACTGAAAGAGACATAAATGTAGCAATAAATGAGAAGTATCAAATACTGACTACTTGCACCAGTCAATGTCCCTGAGACATAAACCCAGACCTTTCCTTCAAAAACAGTGAGCGGAAAGACGTGCTACCAAGGGTTGCCATTTTGAAGGGACTTTGGCCAACTCATTGGCTTAGAGCTTATTTTTAGGGGCTTGTTCATCTGAATTTATGAACAGGTTATAATATAAATGGATCCCTTGGAATTGAATTCACTTCAAAATCAAATCTGCAGCAGTAAAACTACTCGCAATTAGAGGGATCAATCATCCGTGATGCAGGGTCTGAGGAAACCTAGTGCAGAATTTATGTAACCCCACTGTAGAAGGGAAGGGGGGAAAATCCTGGATCTCAATGGGTCATGATAATGGGTATTCAGTGAAAAAAAGGACCTAACTTAGCTTCAAGTAGAATAGAAAAATTAGAATTCAAAGTAAACTGAAATCCCAGTGGTATCTAAAAAATGCTTTCACACAATGAGACAAAGTAGTTGTGGGATAAAAAGAGGAAGAAAATAAAACCTTCACTGAGGTGGCTATATTACATCAAGTTAGCATTTGTTTGTACAAAACCCAAGTATTATTAGCCTTGTCTATTTTAAATTACAAGCAGTGAGGAAGTCTTACTGGAAAATTAGTATTGCAATAAGGTCCATCCTGTTACTTTACTTTCATTTGATTTTTAACAAATTGTGAACAATCACAAAGCCGGATGGACTCAGTACATTGATCTGGCACAAGTGAAAAGAGTATTTTGTGATATCTCAAATTCATCACTAAGTTATAGCAAAATTTTGCTCATAAGTATTTATCCACCAGATAAGACTTTAAGTGGTTATGTCTCTGCTGCTTCAGTATCCCCCAGCTTCCCACATTGTGCTGGTCTGGGCTGGGAAGCTTGACACAAAAATAAAAGAGCAGATTCTAGTTTCAGCTCAGATGGCCCAACAGTTGGTGTGTGCTACTAATGGGGTTTCTGTGGCATGCACCTTTGGTACACAAACTTAGGCAACTGCCATCCTCTTCTACGTGGTACAGCCAAGATATCACTTTGGCAATGCCGAAGTGAACTGACTTACAACAAGACATAGGAGACATATTGGACTCCAACAACTAAACCTGTGAATTGCAAGCCCACACCCAGGCTTTTTCTTAGACTTCTTCCCAGAGTGATATGCATAACCATTGTATTTATCAGAAAATCGCAGATTTTTTCAGGTGCATGTTCACTGGGTCTTATATGCTGGATATATAGCGTGTGAACCTGGAACAGGCATGGGTTCTGTGCATTGGTCATGTTTCACTTGCAGGTTATCTGTCATCTCTGCAGTTTATGCTGGATTTTTGTCTCTTTTAGAACTGGAGAATAGCTTTATAGATTATGTGCATTTATAGAAATTTAGACATATAAAACTGACTTCTGAAAAAGGTCTAAATAATCTTTCCAGGCTCCTCAGCATATCAGTTAGTCTTATTTTCCCAAAAAAGTGGTTTTATCCCCTGAATCCCTGTGATGAAACTACACTGAACTGTTAGTAGCTTTCTGTTTTGCAAGCTGTACACTTAAACTACTTAACTGAAAATTAATGTGAATGAAACTCTTCCAGTCCACATGGCAAGACCCAGCACATGCAATTACGTGTGCAGTCCACTGCCCTTCTGCCAAAAGCCTGAGGTAAGTGTACTTTTCTCTCTCTTACTTACTTTTGGGTGGAGAGGAAGAGGACGTTGCTGTAGGAGAGGGAGGAGGAGAGTCTGTTCTACTTGCACAAGCTGAGAAGTCGATTCTATTAATCGGGACATTTTGCTGCGCAGAGCCATCTCTCGAAGTGTCTCACCCTGTGCCAGCCGTGGGTGGGCCAGTCTCTCTGGCCTGGGCTCACCTGGGCTCCGAGCAGATAGTTCTCCATTCTCTTCTCCTTCCTTAGGGCCTTTTCCTGGGGCTTTTCTTTCTTCCTCCCACTCCCGAGCCCCACTAGATTCAGACCTCTCCATCTCCTCTCCTGGGCTGTGCCAAGCTGGTCCAGACCTGCTGGCCGTGAAGGTTTGGGTGTGGGAAGGCTGCGGAGGGCTACGGGGAGGATGGGGGTATGCGGCAGCCTGGAGGGTGCGGAGAGCTCCTGCCTGGTGCCCGATGGACACAAGGAGAGTGGCGGGACCATCCATCATCAGCCTTCCCAGCTTCTCTCCTGCTCCAGACCTGGGTGTGGCTTTTCAAACCCGGTATGGCCCTTTCGCTCCCTCTTATCTCTGGTGCTGTG
>JAAGNO010012953.1:39503-50965 GCA_033439905.1 Ceryle rudis | reverse complement strand
AATTTATTTTTTTTTTGCTTTGGGAAAACCAAGAGGGCTCCTGTTACCAGTTTGTGTTGTATTTCTGATTAAAAGCTTTCCATTATGTGAGAGAAAAAAGTATTGCAGATGCCCAGGCTAGATTCATCTAATCTCCTAGGAAAAATCACTCCATAGCAGTATCCCAAAGAGAAAGAATGCTTTGCTGAGCCTTGGATCACATGCTCTGTACTGCCAGTGTCCTAATCCAAGGGAAACTGAAATGTTTCATAGCACCCATGAAAGACATCACAGTGCTTGGGGCGATGGGGCATCCAGCCAATACCTCTAGAACTGCTTTTTCTACGGCAAGCTCTTTGTGTTAGAATAACAGCACTTCCACTTTTGGAGGGATATGGTGGTATTTTCAGAGACGTCTCTGTCGGTCACTTTATTTTTGAAAGATGAGCTGCGGACAAACAGTAAGTCTACCAACAATATTCCCTTAAACGCCACCTATTCGCAGTGGTTGGGTCACATCCTGAATAGCTCAGCTGCCTTGTCACATCAAATGATCGGAAGGCATTTTGACATCATTTAGCCTCTGACCTTAAATTTCACTCTCAATAAGCAGAAACCAAAACATATCCCACAAAACACTGAGAAAATAGAAACTGCGACTGTGTCATTCCAAAATGAATCCCTATCACTGCAGATGAGACATTTCCCTGCTTTCACACAATAGATGCTTTTATTTATTACTATCAAGACTGGAGCCAAACCGAACAATCTCTCTTTGTATACAGATACTTCTTTTAACTTGTTAGGGGGTTGATCCTTTTAAAATTGCTTATTAGCTGAGCTGTTATTAATGTGAGTCAGATAACTGGAAAATCTCATAGTCTTATGATCACAGGGTTTTTCAACTGACTGGTCCACAAGTACCACTCATTCACCTTGTAAGTAAAGTGCTGTTTAGCCCAGAAAGAAAAAAGTAAAGTAATACCTGCTATTCCAGCTGACAATAAAAGGAGTGTTCTCAATATAGCACTTTAACACTTCCCATACTCAATTCAGTGCTCAATTAGTTTCTTGAGAAAAACCAAACCAAACCAAAACCACTTATTGAAAATGAATAGATAATTTTTAAGCAGAGAAGACATTTTTTCATCACCAGGTTTCCCAGGACATACTGAAGCATCTTACTTGCCATGGAGGTCCTACTACAGAACGTACATCCTTGTCTGTGTTTTGTGTCCTCTTTATTACACTAGGAAGTCCTTCAGCTCCCTGGTGTCAGCCAGCATACCTTTGTTTTCAGTGTGTAGGCACTGTTACTAAACCTAGGTTACCTGTTGTCTGTAGTAATTTACAGATTATCTGTGGCATACTTTACTCCTCTGTATGTTAAATCTCTCTTTTTTTTTTGGAGGCTTAAGATAAAAAAACTCACTAACATTCCTTCTCCTTTTCCTTCCCTCTCCCTCCACTGGATGAAACAAACCAAACTAGTGACCCTGCCTCACTTGCTAACCAGGCAGCTGGGAAACTGGGAATTGTGAGAAGTCTTTCTTGCCAGTGAGTCAGTTTGTCGTTTCGTGCAAGTCAGATGAGTTCTGCCTGAGTTACCAAATCGGTAGTTGGTAGTAACTGGTGTTTAGGAAATGCTTTTTTTCCTTGAATCCAGACCTTCTTTTGGGAGAAACAGTTGGATTCTTCTTGCATTCTAGAAACGCTGAGAAGAGCTATCAAAGTGAAGCAGAGGGCAATGGGAAAAATATGACATGCAAGCGCAGCTTAGTGGTAAATTATAGCTTCATAACAAAACTACCTACTGCTAGGACATAATCTGTTCAGTGCAATCAGATGACAAGTGTACATGATACAAAGTATATGCTTAAGGTGATAAAAGTCACTGTGGCTGGACAGATCAAGTGAAGAGTATTGCCCAAACTTGGGTTTTATTTATTACTCTTTATTTTTTATTAATATTATTTTATTATTACTTATCATTTCATTTATTTGTGTAAAACCGAAGGACGTTCTGTAAACTGTGTCCATATCAGAATTGCTGGTCTAATCAATTACGTTTGTGTAAGGATACTTAGTCTCATCAGCCTTATTGGCCTCCGAGTCTTACTTTTAATTATGCAAAAGATGTCCTTACTGAAGTTACTACATTACTACTGAAGTTACTACATTACTACTGAAGTTACTACATTACTTTACCAATTCTCAGTTTTAATGCTTTGCCAAATATCAGGGGGGGATTTGACATAAGGCATCTCCTTGTACTGTAGAAAAATAAAATGGTGTATCCAGGTAGGCAGGTGCAAACTGGCTCTGCTCGTAGCCCGTGGTGGCCAGATTTTAATTCTGCCCTGGTCTGAACTCACAACAGCTGTATACATGAAACGCTGTGTCTGAGCACTGCTCTGTGGAAGACGGTATTGCAGAAGCACGACACTCCTTTAATGAAAAGGTTACACACAGCCAGGTAGGTACAAAATAATGGTGAACTCTCTGTACAAACCAAGAGAGCCTGATCATAAATTGTATTTTAAATAAGAAATACAATCTAATTGCTGGATGCTTCATTGCACAGTCTGCTCATGATCAGAACAGGAATGAGATGGCAACTGTGCAGATGTAAATACTTAAATCTGCTGTTGGTAAAGCAGGTTGTCTGATTTTAGTCCAGAAGTCTTACTTATCTCTTACTTACTTTTAGTCCAGAAGTCTTACTTATCTCTTACTTATGTAAGACTTCTGTTCTTGTCAACAGATTCATCAAAGCGAACATAGCAAAGCTGTAACTTAGAACTCTGTTCTGCAAGTATTCCTAATAATTCATTTTAGAACAGAAAATAATTAATTTCTGAGGTCGAGGCCATATTCTCCTGCAGGCCTCTTTTTAATTTTATTATTGTATAAGCAGTTGGTTTCCACTGCAAATCTCAGAACTGGTTTAGTGTTCCTTTCACCAGGTGGCATGTTCTGAAAGGACTGTTTGAACAGGCAGTACTTTAAAAAAGCAAAAATCTTCATCACTGTTTCAGTAAAAATGGAGGGAATTAATTATTGTGGCTTGGTTACCTAAGAGAGAGCAGCACAGTAGTGTTCATTGTAGGCGTGCATTTCAATGAGCAAGGAGAAATTCTCTTGGACATTAATTGCTTTATGCATATCAATCAAGAAGGGCATACACAGATTTTAGCTAATAAAGGAGAGCTAAATTTTGTCATGTTGCCTGACCTGAGCTAATAGATTGTATGTCACAGTTTAAAGATATAAACGGTGATAAAAATAAATGTTGCACAGTGAAAAGCTTATTATATTGACAGAACCGTTACCATTTTATTTCTAGAAATATTAATTTACAAGACTGCTCAACTTGTGGGGGTTCAGAATTAAGAACGTAACTTTGAAACACTAAAAAGCAAAAATACTGCTACTTTGCTTACTTCCTTTTCCTTTTCGAGAGCACCTGTAATGAAATCTGTGTTAAAAATTGTCCAAAATTTAATTTAAAAATTACCAAAATAGTTTTGGTTT
This sequence comes from Ceryle rudis, assembly GCA_033439905.1. Lineage (NCBI taxonomy): Eukaryota > Metazoa > Chordata > Aves > Coraciiformes > Cerylidae > Ceryle > Ceryle rudis. The sequence continues at coordinate 47,452 of JAAGNO010012953.1, read as the reverse complement.
AAATTGACATCATAAATTTGCAATTAAACTTTCCTTTACTGTAATAAACTGATGTGATTGTGGAGCTCTGGAAGTAATTCTGAATACGAGATTTTCGAATTTTAATACAGCATCTTTTTAAACTTGTTTGCCAAGTCAACATATTTCAGATTACAAATGAACTCAGTTGACACTTCATTCTTAAGAAGGAAAGCTGCTACCCGACTAATTCATTAATATGATTACATGAAGAGAAAATGAAAAGCATGACTAGAAAATCCAACAGAAATTCTTGTGAAAAAAACCTCTTTAAAGTTTCCTGGAGGCCATATCTTCTGCTCACAAACTGGCCAATGAATTGTCTAAATGTAATGATTTCTTTTTTCTTTCAAACCTCCAGAAAATGGCTCTGGACATTCTGCACTCTTAAACGTGGTGATATAAAATCATGATTTATACCCGTCTGACTTGACGCTAGAATCCTTATGCCAGCAGAGGTCCTTCTGAAGCCTGGAGCTTCAGCTCAGACCACCTGGAGACACCAACAGGGGCTACTTAGGAGTACCTCCTAAACTGAAACCAAGTCCCTCAAGATTAAAAGCAGGACTCTGCCTTTAGCAAAGCTCTTTTGATGCATTTCCATGGCAATATAGATTTTTTTATTCAGGCTTTAACTTTATAGAGCTTGGGGAAGCACAAGATGTTTCAAGAGATGAGATTTCTTGAGTTTCTTTGGAAGTTTCAGAAATACACAGCATGAAAGCTATTCAATATTAAAAGGCAAGACATTTAGGAGGGAGTTTTCAGAGGCACTTAGAAGACTTTTTCTTCTGCTCTGAACCCTTTATTTGCTTAGACACATCTGAGGCTTGTACGCTATGGTTTTGTATGTGCTTTGCTGTGGCTCCGTGTAGTTTTCAGAGGGGTGTGTAAATGACCTAAGGTTATGTGTATTCACAGAATACACCAATCAAAACCAGTTTTATTGAAGCAATTTAAAAAATCTCTGTATCTGAAATTCATGTAAGCTGTATCAGTAGAGAAATAGGCCACACAGCAAGAAATAGCAGCGTTATTTTAGGAAATGAGACATTCTTCTGTTACACTCTAGTATCTTTAGCAATTGTTGAACCTCTTGAGCAAAAGCTGAGCTTTTTACATTAACCCAGTGATGCAGTTAGGCCAGTACTCCGTGGGGATGTGTGAGGCTTACTAAAGAGCACAGAAAGAGTGACTGTACACCCAGTAGGGTTTCAGCAGGCCCTCTCTTGCCGATTAACCATGCCCCAGGGGAAAAAAGCTCAGGCTCAGTAGTCATAGAGGCTGCTGAGGCTTCATAAGGTGAGACTGTGGTTAATGTTCATAGTTTTATATTAATAACAATACTTAAAAAATATCAAATCCACAAAGTTTAGGTCTTGCATGACTCTTGAGTATATGGTTTTAGAGTGAGGTAGGCATTGCAGTTGCTTGGAGGTGGTGAGAAAAGTGGAGAGCTGAAACAAAATTAGTCATGACGTAAAGATTGAGGTATTCTATATGGGTTTAATGTGTTTTTTTTTTTAACAGAACTCTAAACTTTTACAGATTAAATGGGATGCTAGAGAGTTAGCAAGCATAGGTGTGGTAGGGTATATAAAATTTTTGAAATACAAATGAGAAATGAAAATGAGCTCCCGGCAGTTCAATGCAATACTTGAGAAGGAACAAGATCAAAGACAAGGATTACTGTACCTGAAAGAGAGAAAAGAAACCTCTACAGGGCAGGGGAATTATTTTATGGAGGAAAACTAGTGCAGAAAATTTTGCGATGATGCTGTGTTCTCACTGATCAGTTTGGTGTCTTTACTGAGACATGTCCCCTCCCTTGCTGCTCGGCTGCTGTTGGGAAGCTCAGGACTGCTGCCTCAAATCCCCCGAGGAAGAGTGCAAAACAGTCTTTCAAATACAATAGGTAATGCACGTCACAAAGCTTTTGTTCTGGGACTTTATGGAGTAAAGCACTGAATAAGGCATCTTTGATCCTTTCAACTAATCCTCTTTTTCCAACACTAACAACACTGTGAAATTGCTTCTCTCTTCCCCGTCGAGTACAACTGCCCCTGGGTAGAAGATGATGCTCAGTACAGATATGTGCTTCTGCTGGAATTCAGGTGTCTGGTTGTTATGACTGTCCTCTAAAGAAAACTGAAGGATGGGAATGTGTGACTAAAACTCTGATGGATCCAAGCTGGGTGTCTCAAAATATGTGTGAAGATCACCCCACATGTTTCTTTAAATAGGCATCTTCTTCAATGAAATGGATACTGGGGAAACAGGTCTGTTGTTCATTAAAAGCAATACAGCAGTCAATGAAAGGAGTTTGCTGTGACAGTATTTGCTTTACCTTTAGCAGATCAGGCATTTAATAAACTCATCTGCAAAACTACTAGCAGGTCCAGAAGCAACTGAAATTCATAATACCCGCTGAAGTTTGACATAAAATTTTAGCATTTTATAACAGAAATTATGTGAAAACAGTGGATAAAAATAAACTTCCTTAAATTTTCCTTTCTGAATGCATAATTCATAAAGCTATTATATCTGTTTCTTTTTGCTGTATGATCTTGGATGGAGGTTACAACGCTGCCACAGCAATCATCTTACTCTCTCACTGATCAAGCCGTGTGTCATTCCCCTCCATCTCCTTGACCAAGTCCTTTTTGCTCTACATCATGTTTCTAAGAATCACCAGTTTTTTGTCTTTGTGGACATCTAGTCAAAATATTTACATGTCTTTTATTTCCTCCCTTTTCCCTTTCCCCGGTGTGTACTTACTCAAACACTCCTGACAGGCTGCCTCTCTTGGCAGACATGTTTTGCTTATGTCCTTTTTCACTCTATGCTTGGATTCTCCTCTGTGTTTGTTTGGCAAACGATCTCCTCCTCTTGTTACAGCTGAGTTTTCTCTTCTGTTTCTTCTCAAGCAGACACTCCTGACAGATGCCAGCCTTTTAAAAGAAGTAAAAAAGAAAACTGGAAGCAAAAGAATAGTATTCAGTTTAATTCAACATTATAATGGTTTCCACAAATAATACCAATTTAATTAATGAGTATATTTGACATTTAGATGTTGTTGGTTGAACATTAATCTCTGTTCTCACAGTACTCTGCTTCTGAATTTATTTTTTTTTTAATTCAGCTGTTTGTGTGTCTTCTGAAAGTTCCCCCACCCCTGCCCCTTCACGGCCCACACACGCTTTCTGTCTGAATTATGTCTCTGCTGGTTGGAGCACTATTTCTAGTGCTCTCTCCTTCTCTCTCTGAGCCATCAGTCTCAAAAAACCAGTGCTCAGTTTATTTTAGCTTTATGCATCACTTACGGAATGACAAAAAATAAAATATCTCCTGATTGACAGTGTCAGATGAAGAACAATGGTGGTGCTGCTGTTGTTATGACAGCCTAAAGACATCATCAAGGCAGATTTTGTTGGTGGAAGCAGTATCTTTTAATAGACCAGCTTGTATCGCTGGCAAAATTAGACAAGTTTTGGGGCATGTGAGTCCTTCGGCAGGTCTGAAATAGAAGCAGCAGACCTCAAAGCTAAGTACAAATTGAGAGTGTTGCTTTATAGTTATTACAGTAGTTGTGTCTCAGACCGTCTCAAACAGAAAGTAGCTGATGGTTTTGAAGGAAAGCGGATGTTGGAGGAAGAATCAGAGAGAGGAAAAGGAGTCTGAGGAAGAGGCATCAGGGTGGTGGTGGGAGATTTTAATCTCACCACAGGACTGTCTGTGAGTTCGTGGGGTTTGGTATCTAGCAGATTTGTGAAAGCATCCAAGTTTTCTGTGGAAAATGTTGTAGGATTCCTCGAGGCTCAGGGCTAAGACATTCAAATTGCCATGATTCTTTTGTAAGAAACGTTCCCTCCCTGCTAACAGGGCACTTCTGTCCTTTACAGCCTGTATTTCTCATTCTTGCTGCTGCACAGTAGTTACTTAGTCTCACCTGCATAGTTACCTTGAGAGCACTTGATGCACTTGGTGAAATGTATTTTGTCCCCAGAAGCACAGGCATGGGAGTTGGTTGTTCTGTGTCAAGGGATATTTTTTGTGCTGGTAGTGGAGAGATGTTGGTTACATTTTGTACTTGGGAAGGGCCTAAATATATTTAGTTTGTTTTGGCCGCAGGCAGCTCGCTTCTTATAATGGGTTTAGTGAGGTTGGAGCCTGTGTAATTAGAACGATGGTTCTGGAGACCCTTATTTCAAAACAGGATTGCCTGCTAATAAATCTCTCAATGATTTTGCGTTCCAGTACATGAAATGGCAAGTAGGAAGGATATGTAAGAACTTGACATTCTGCTACCACTGCACTGTTTCAACATTGTAGACATCTGACAGTTTATCTTGCTTCTGTAACCGTGGCAGTCAGTCTGATAAAATAGATTATTAATACGTAAACCCCAAAAGACTATGTTCTTGCCTTTTACAAAACAGGTCCCGATGGCAAGAAAAGAGGGTAAATGATGCTAACGTTAGCTTTTGTATGGTCTGCGTCACCGTGTGTCGAGCATGTTGATTGCACTATAGCTGAAATGTCATTTATGCAACTGATTGAATCACTCTGTGGGGGAGGATTTGGTAATAGCGTTGCATTTAACCTATTACCTAAATCTTTTTGTTTAGTTAGGAGCCCAACGTGATGATCAGTGTGTGATCATCATTAGCTTTGCTTAACTTCATCGACATCTTAACCTTTTATACCTCTACTGATGGTCGTTCTTGGTCACTACTGGCAATGCTGAAATATAATGTCTGTATCAGCCCACGCTGTCCTGTTCACTGTAGGGAATCCAATCTCCGTCCGAATTACCAGACAGCTGTATATAGGACTTTGGCCTTTTCCAAGAAATGCCTCTTCTGTTTCGGTAGTGATTTATGATCCAGTTCTCTTTGGTTTCTCATAAGGCTGTCCTATGATGTCTTGTCTTTCAGCCAAAAGTTTTCCTCAAATCTTTCTTCCCTGAATCTCCAGCTGTATTTTCTGCCCTTACATGACCAAGTTCTCCACAAGAGGGAAGTCTTTAGATTAAAAAAGACCTTTTTTCCCATGTTTAGAAAACAACAGAAAACAAGTATTGTCATTGGCCGGGAGTACTCTACAATTCTTCTCTGGTGAAGCAACAGCTAAAAAGTGATAATAATTTCTGATTTCTTAATTAGAAAATTGGATGCTATTCAGCAGTGTTTAAAGAGACACCATACATTATAGACATGTACTAATTAAAAAAGAAGGGAAGATTTCATTACTATTTTGGTTTTCAACTATTTTGTGTTTGCAGGTGCACACTAGACGTATTCAAACAGAGGTCAAACACCCTTGGTGACAAGATAACAGAGTAAAGTTTTCACTACAGAAACAAATTTATCAAATATTCTTAGACTCAGTTTAAACTTTGATGACAAAAGAATGGGGACGAGATAGATGGCATAAACTCTACTGGTTCTAAGTAGGCACATTCAGCTTGTTTAATGGAGATATGTCTATTTCTATCAGTCATTGAATCACAGAACCATAGAATGGTTTGGGTTGGAAGGGACCTTAAAGATCATGTAGTTCCAACCCCTCTTCCATGGCAGGGACACCTGCCACTAGACCAGGTTGCTCAAGGCCCTGTCCAACTGGATTTGAACACATCCAGTGGTGGAACATCCACATCTTCCCCAGGCAAGCTGTGCCAGTGTCTCACCACCTTCAGAGTGAAGAATTAAGTTGTATTAAGTAGACATGGCTCAGAAAAGTCTCTTTAAAGGCAGAAATCCCAAAGTGCACTGCAGAAACACAATACTGTGAACCGATCACCTGAAGAACACAAGGGTGTTTAGACTTTTAAAGACATAGTAAGCCATAGAAAACTTATCTGATCAGTGTGCTTTAGGAGAAGCTGATGACACAGTATTTGACTTCTAATAGTATTCATATTCTGTCTTGTACACGTCCACGTGCAAGGCCTGCACTGTCCTTTTTTAATCGAGTGAATCTGTATTGCCTGTACACAGCAGTGTTACTGCTAGGTGGATTTTTAGAGTGCTTTTATCACTCCTGTGTATACAGCTTAAAATCCATTACAGCACAGTCTTCAGGGTACTTACCCAGTCACCTTGTTTATGCTCACAAGCTGCTCAGACTAATGCCAATGACTGAATAAATAAAACTAATCTCTTTGACACTTAAGGAAATTTGTTTCCATGTGTCTGACAAGTGGGAAGTTCTTGCCTTCACATTTACAATCTGGCAGAGAAAGTCAAACAGAACAAGTCTCTTGTCAAGGACGCACCAGAGGAGGGTGAGGTAGCTGGGAAGAGCTATTTTCTGCTGCTGAGTCCCTGCGCTTTAACCCCGGGATCAGACAAAAGAATGCAGGCAGAAGCCTGACCCAAAAAGAGCAGATTTTCAGTTAAGATCGCTAATGAGGATTTTAATTAGTTGAGTAAGCCAGTGTCAATACAATAAGTAAACCAAGCTCCATGACCTAGCAGCCTACTTCTTTCGGAAGGAAACTGTATTGTAGATGTGGATTTCAGGGCTTTTTAGACATTTTTTACCATTTATTGGCACAAGTCTGGCTTCGTTAATTTGTATTTTAATTATTTTTAAGTAACACTGCTCTTCTTAGGGTGTAGATACATTCTGAATGGTCCCATCTGGACTGGGGCTGTCACCCAGCTCCAACGAGGGCTGTTACAGCTGTGTGACTCACTCATGGGGACCTGTTAGCCCAGTGCTGCCTCCTCTCCAGGCTGCTATTGCTTGCCTTTCATCTGGTCCCAGTGGTGGCTTTCCATGGGCTACAAAGGGAATCTTCCTCTCTGTGCCAGTGGTTGTGGGAGAGCCCCCTCCCCAGCATTGCTGAAGGTGTTCTGTTCTTGGGGCCTGGCTGCCCCTTAGGTAACAGCAACTAAAAGAAACTTTTCAGCAGACCTCCCACCCCACTCCGGTTTTTATTATTTTAGCATGTAACCTATTGTGAAAAGCTTAGCCGTGGCTGTGAGAGCTCTAAATTAAACTAGACAATCTAGAAAGATTCTGTGATGCAACAAGGTCTCGATCCTTTTAAAGCAGCGAAATCGCCAGTGTAAAACACTTTGCTCTGTTGGGTGATTTGTTATTTACATGTGTGAAGTCTTGGTTACGACAACGGTCAGGGATGCTTTCTAGATGAAAGTTTGTGAATATACAATAAAATAGGAAACTTTTGGCCTCATATACGTTATAAACAATAGCCTTGCAACAATCGCCAGCGATCACAAGTGCAATGCGTTGTGCAAGCACCGAACAGGAGAGACTTCTGTATCCCACAGAGTTTAGCAATAAGTCTGGATGAAGGGGAGGAGGAAGGCTGACACGTGGCAGAAGAGAGAATAATCTGATAGCTGGCAATCATCATGGCAGCAGCAAGGAGGAATTAGCAAACTAGGAAGAGAATGGAAGGAATACCAGGTAAAGAAGTTTCCTTCCCTAGGAAGAGAGCAGAATAGCTGGAGAGAAAAGGGAATGTGGAAGGTAGAAAAGAGCACTGCTTTGCTGGACTCTGCTGGATGAGTTGCAGAATGTCCCTGTTATGACTGCACAGAGAAAGCTATAGGAGCCTGGGAATACACTGCATAAAATGGGCCGTAGGGCAGAGCTAGTGCTGGTACCAGTAACTGTTTCACCAGTAGGTTTAACCGCCTTTCTCAACAGCAGTATCTAAGAAAAGCTTCATATGAATTAAGCCTGCACAGAATGAAGCAAGAGAGTCCTGCTGCTGGAAATGTTGTGTTGCTGAGGGCTGTGGGAGGCCTTTGCAACTTACCATTCCATTGGCAAGTCTGCACTTCAGAGGAGTGAATACAAACAGAAATAAAAAATTACCAATATATACAAATATAAATATGAGGGCTGCATGTTGGGAGGAGGGGGGCAGCCCCTTCTCACTCGTGCCTGGT
>JAAGNO010012953.1:18288-39403 GCA_033439905.1 Ceryle rudis | reverse complement strand
CACCAGCATCCCAAGTCCTTTTCTGCAGGGCTGCTCTCTATTGCCTCTTCCCCAGCCTGTATGGATAGTGGGGATTTAATAGATGGATGTAAGCTGGAGCAAAGGAAGTTCCACCTCAACATGAGGAGGAACTTTTTTACTGTAAGGGTCACAGAGCGCTGGAACGGGCTCCCCAGAGAGGTTGTGGAGTCTACTTCTTTGGGGATTTTCAAAACCCTCCTGGCTGCCTTCCTGCGGGATCTGTGCTGGATTATGTGGTCCTGCTCCGGCAGGGGGGTTGGACTCGAAGATCTCCAGGGTCCCTTCCAGCCCCTGACACCCTGTGATCCTGTATTACAGATGTATTCAGTTTTCTCTGCATTATTAAGCTAGCTCTGATATAGAACATTTTTGGAATTAAATCAGAGCTAAAGGTCTACTGACTATTGACTTAGGTCAATAAGGGACTACAGGTACAGACATGAAGTCAATGACCTGTTAAAACCTTTAAGCTGTTTTCTAGGTGGTAGTGGGAATGAAATGTTAACTGCATGAGAGATAATACAAGCAGTCAAAGGCAATGGTAGAAAACACTGTAAATTACTTCCTTATGTCTTGGTTATACGGACTATTAGGTGGCAATAGAGCAGTGTCAATTTGTATTAACTTCTGCCTTATATAGCAGATGAAAATGTGGTTCTATTTTTATTCAGCATCAGAGATGAGCTGGTAATTAAAAAATATCACAGCTTATAATAATTTTCTAATTCAGTAGCTTTTCTTCTACCCTTTTACCTGACTTCAGAATTAATTCAATGAAAAAAAAAATCTGAAACGATCACCAATTAAAACTTGAAATGATCACCACTTAAACCCAAGTTCTGTGAAGATCACTGGATTTATTTTTCATCTCTGAAAATCTTTACAGAAGCATGATTTTTCTGAAAAAGAAGTGACAGTTTTGGATGGTGTTTGTCAGCCAGCCTTGCAGGGGTGAGAAGCATGCATTCATATCCAGGATTCATGCACTTTCCTAAACTCAGTACACAGGCTTCTGGAGCCTGTTTTGACTATTCTAGAGCCTTTAACTTTTCTGCCCATCCTTTCCTTCCTAGGCAAGCTCGGATCTGTTGGGTTTGGATTGTATCTGCATTGCAGGGCATTCATAGGAAATCATGCACTCAGGTCTCAAACAATTCTCTTCATTATATGGAACACCACAAAGAAGTTAAGTTACTGCTAGAGAACTGTATCATCCATTGCTTGCCTTTTCATTGAAGAGAACTAGATTTACTAATGCAGTGGTGAAGCAGAGCTGCTGCTTGAAAATGTCTTGGGTCAAATTTTCAGCTAGAATTTTGGCCCCACGAACATTGGTTTGGTTTTCAGTCCTTTGCTAATATGCTCAGAAGTATTGCTTTTATTTCAAACTGTGGTCTAATTCTTGCCACACTTACCCAGATATCACTCAGCAGATTCCCTTTTTAAAAGTTAAAGACCTTATATAAAAGCAATAATGAAGTTGGAAGACAAACATGGTTCTTCAAGGACAGCATATCCTGTTTATTCCTCAAACGGAATAGACAGTTGTCTTAGCTTCCTTGGGTGGAAAGCTGTAATGAAAACTAAAAGGGAGGTAGCAGCTTCCAATTATAATAATCAGTCTGCATGGGTACCTGCAATTATAATTTGCAGGTTAAGTGATCACACCACAGGAAATATGGGAACATAATAAAGAATTTGTTCAAACTTAATTAGGACAAGTCATTAAAGCAAATTTGCAGGGGGAGGCAATGAAAAGAAATTGCCGTTCTCAATAATGTTGTGTAAATAAAATCACTTCCAAGTGAATATAATAATGGCAATGAAATGGTAAAAAAAAAAAAAGAAAAAAGGAACAGTAAGGAAAGAAAAAAAAAAGGGACAGGAATTGAGAAGAAGTAATAAATTGTTGGTACATGAAGGGAGAAAGTTAAAAAATAGCTGTATGGCTTTCTTAAATCTGTGGGTGTTTTCTGCTAGCGTGGCTGCTGCAGAAAGGTTGCTGTTGTCCTTGTACAGCCATTGCTGATTTCTTCCCTGGTTCCACATCAGCTCATTTACTGCTGGCTCTCTCTGCATTCCTGTAACAACCTTTGGAAGGACTTTAATGGGAAGATGAAGGGCGGTGCTGAGAAAGTATGGCCAGAAGTGGCCCCTCAGCCATACCTGGAAACTGCAGAGTGACTGCAGCTGCCCTCTGAGTGCCCTCCTTTTTGACTTTCACAATGAAGATAATTGGTAAAATCTGTTAATTGCATTGCTCACTTTAAATTGTTACATGTTTTTTGGTTAAATCCTAATTTGAACCACGTTTGTCTTCTGAATACATACTGCTTTCATTTAATGTCTTTAGCTTTTAAAGGGGAATCTGCTGAGTGATATCTGGGTGAGTGCGGTAAGAATTAGAGCACAGTTTGAAATAAAGCCAGGACTTGTGAGCATATTAGAAAAGGACCAAAAACCAGACCAATGTTCGTGGGACCGGTATCCCTCAGGACTCTGAACTTTACCAGTGCATGATCACTGAAGCCCAAGTTTGCCTCCAATCTTGACATCACTAATTAGCTCACTTGTTGAGTTGGTCCCCATCAGGTGCAGTATCTCATCCCATCTGGAAGGGCTGTCTATTACTGGCTTAAGAAGTTATCCTCAATGCACTCCAGGAGTCTCCTGGGCTGCCTACAGCTCACCACACTACTTTTCCAGCAGATGTCGGGGTGATTGGAGACCCCCTGCAGGACAAGAGTCTGCAACTGCAATAGCTCCTGTAGCTGGAGTAAGAAGAATCTGTCAATAAGCTCCCCTTGATCAGGTGGCCTGTAGTAGACACCAACGACAAGGATCCCTTTGTTGCCTCGGTCTCTCTTCTTCAGAGACAGCTTTTCACACTGTCCATTTCTTGATGAGATGTCACTACCAAATCACAGAGGGACTTAGAGATTTCATTCCCATAGAATAGTTCGTTTATTGTCTGTTAGCCATTATTAACTTGTTTATTATTTATGCTTAATGTAGAAGTTCTGAAAAGGATGTTCAACATCCTTTTGAATTAGGTATTCATAGGCGCTGTTAGATGTAGGAAACAGCCAGGCTGAGAAAAACTGTCTCCTGCTACAGACAGAAAGGCAATCCTATAAGGGAATAGGAATGTTGATCTTTAACATCATCTTCATCTGAATTTGCAGCAGGCTGTTGTACAGCATTACTCAGAGTATGTAGCTGACACTCTTCACTGGAGCTAAGCCTCGGGACGTTTGCTATGGGCAAGAATACACACATCGCTCCCATTCTGCTGCTCTGGGCAGAAGCTCTCAAAACAACGGGCTGCCTTTCTTGCCTGAGAGCATCAAGCAAAGGAGTTCTCCCTCTCGTGGAGTCAACTGTAACTCCACTGGAAATTTTAAATTCTCTGACCACACACACACTGAGACAGACAGGACCTAACTCCTAAGATAGCAAGAGAAAGGTGGATTTAATTTGCAAGTTTCCTGATGTGATGGTACGGTATGGACAAGAGCAACGGCCAAGCAGAAAGAAAGTAACAATATCCTAACAAGCATATTTAGACCTGAGCACGTCCTGTGTCATTGCAACCGGGTTCTGAAATTCTTTTGTGCTACTGCAGAAGCACATCTAAATGGGTCAGTGTCTTGTTCAGCAGCCTGTCCTTGAAGTTATGGCTATTACCATCAAATTTACCTTTCTTCTATTTCTAAAAGTCCCTTTGCACTTTCTCTCTATAGACAAAGGATTTATCACACTTTTAAACCAATACATGTCCCCCTTTTTTTTTTTTTTTCCTGGTCTCTGCATGTGGGTAGAATGTTCTTAACTCCAAGCAGGTTTGTATTTTGTTTTTGTTTTGGTTTGGGTTTTTTTCCCAGTTTGAACTCTCTTTGCCCCCCCTCCAGCAGGTGGGGCTCACAGTTGGGTTTCACTCTGTGAAATGAGTGTTTCTGAGCACTATGTAAATATATTGCTGAATTAATCTTTGTTCTGTTTGTATGCTGAAGTGTATTCAGCTCCATCACTTGAAAGACTGCACAATTTGGTTGACCATCTCTTTAAATGCCTCCTAATTTCTACTGTATTTTTTGTTGAATTGTAGCATGAACCAATTTGTTCTTCTCTCCTCTTAGAAAAGGATCAAGTCATGAACGTTTGCCTTAACGTTGACCTCTCCTGTTTCAAAACCAAGGCTGGGTAAACCAAATTCCCTTCCCCTCCTTTGACTCTAATACTGACCTTTCTAAGTAGCTAATAACCAGACAATTCAGAGCTCACTTGTCTTTCCTGTTTTTCAGTGACATCCATTGCATTAAATGTGTGTTCCTAAATAAATACTTCTCATTTCTTGTGATTATGACCCAGGCTCCTGATGTACAAGACAATGAAATTACTCTCCCCTTACTGCGTGACATCTTGTTTAGGTTTGCGTTTTATTTTCCTCGTTCGCTTTTTTTGTTTGTTTGTTCGTTTAATTTTAGAGCTTTTGAGCCACTCGAAAAATTATAGCACTTCACAGATTTGCTTGGCTGCCAATCCTCATAACTAAAAAATCAATCCCGCTGAAAAAAAATGACACGAGTTACAAAACCTGATAGCTTATCAGCTAGAGAACAGGGACTTGACAGATCTAGTACTACCGACTCAAAGAGTGTGTGATAATACTTCTAAAGTTCCTGCTACACCATGAAGGTAAATTTAGGAAGTGCCTTCAGTTTCAAGTCACACGTGTCTCTGGAGGCACTTTGCTCTGTAACAGAGCTGGGACTCGGCCCTGTGTGTCGGGTCTTGCATCTCTCAGGTTCTTTCACACTTCAATATCCTCATCCTACCTAAAGTGTGAAGACAGTTCTTCACCTCTCTAGACAGAGAGCATGCAACAGTCTTTATGCTTCTTCAGGCTTGTACAAAGCCCGGACATCTTCAAACTCTCTGTGGCTGATAGTCTTTCCTCTATCAACACCAACTTCTGTTTTCCTTTGCTGACACAGAAATGGAATCTGATGCCAATTCTCCCATTTTTATTCAAAGAACTGATTCTTCATAAAAAGCAAGAATCTTGTACTTTCTAGATTCCTAAAGAAGAGCTAGTACTGCTCCCAAGGACTGTATTGCCCCAGCTTTTGCCCATGAAAGACCCTTCCCCAGCGCTGCACGTGGACTGTTCTCCAGGGTCTCTTGTCCCTGCAGCCCGGCAGGCTCCCACTGAGTGCTGCAGCACAGCCTGCGCCTCCACGTCTTCCCGAGGCTTCCAGTGTTATCCATATCCCAGTCCCTTCCACCACAGAGGTGCCAGCTGACAAACTGCACGTCAAACATCTGCCTTCTAATATTTTGTTATGTAATGACAAGATACTTGGCCTGGATGCCAAGACCATTTCTGAAAAAGTAAACCCGTTTATTGTGTGACTGCATAATTGAGCTTCTGTGAGTAATGTAAACCAACCAACCGTGTTTACTGTTAGAACAAGAGTGTGTTTTGGTAAGGAATTGCTCGTAACTGCAGTGAGAGTCCCACCTGGAGTAACTAGAATATTTTCCTTCCATAAATGCTTCTTTTGTTGCATTATTGAGAACACAAATATGGGTTAGAGTCTTACTGTTTTCCTAGGAAACCAACCTGTGAGATGCAAGGCAGGGCAAATTTAATTCACAGTACTATTATTGTGCTTTAAAACCACACAACAAAAACATTTGCCAAGGATCAAATGTTTATTTATTTAAACACTTAAGCATCTATGACTTGATTTAGATATTTGACAATAACTTACATGTATTATTTGTAAGGAGTGAAAAATCAATAAACACCTTAACATGTCCACAGAGAACTTCAGTAACATTATCCATATTTATAACCTTGCATCGGACTACTGCTTTCCCTCTGTCCAGAAAGAAAGAAAATGAAGTCTTCTGCAACATGCCCAGAAAGGTAACAAGATTCATGCAAACCCAGTTTTTGGCAGAAAAGAGACAAAAGAAGAAGTTTCTCCGTTCAGAATTCTCTATGGAAATGGTCTTAGTCCATAGCCCTTACTGTACTACCTGTAGTGCCAACTATCTGTTAGAAACTGACATGTCACCTCAGGTGGCTCAAATCGTGGAGGAACTTTGGTCCTGCAAGGAAAAACTTCAGAGGACTGTACAGTGCTGTCTTGGTGTGACACATAGCTCAGCACCAGGCGTGACTGAACTCTGTGGAGGTAAAGACTTGTCATGCTTAGTTTGGTAACGATTGTAGCGTTTGTACTCTGTGTCCTGGTACAGCCTGGGACTGCAGGTCTGTCGTTAACCAGTGCTTTGTAAGAGATGGGGAGAAAACACAACATTTAGTAAAGCTTCTGACACTGTTTCCTACAGCATGTTATCCTGGAGAAACTGGCTGGTCATGGCTTGGATAGGAATACGCTTTGCTGGATGAAAAATGAGCTGGGTCACAGGGCCCAAAGAGTGGTGGTGCATGGAGCTAAATCCAGTTAGCGGCCAGTCACAAGTGGTGTTCTCTAGGGATCAGTATTGGGAGCTGCTCTCTTAAATATCTTTATCAATGATCTGAGATTGAAGGCACCATCAGTGAGTTTGTAGATGACACCAAGTTAGGTGGGTGTGTGCAAATGACTTTACAATGTGTAGGGAGGGAACGAAGAGAGGTTTTAGTAGCAATGATTGTCTATTCCATTGCTCTTTCTCCGGGTAATATCAATAAACCCCAGTAATGCTAGAAGCTACAGGGACTTGTGTAAGATTAAATTACCTTTATAGGAATGATGAAACTCAAATTAGAAACAAGGTACGTTATAGTCTATTTGATGTCTAGCTGATGATGGTCTAGCTGATGTCATGGTGTTGGGTCATAGGCTGGACTTGATGATCTTGGAGGTCTATTCCAGCCTCGGAAATTCTGTGATTCTATTCAAATATAATTACAGAAAAGAAGTACAACTTATTAATTCCTTAAATAAGTTCTGCTGTGGAAAAAACCATTGTGATTCATGGGGTCACACTTTTGATACTTCTAGGCTACCAATGGGGGCAGTATAAAAAGGTGAAGTGTTTTCCCAGAATATGCGCTAGCTGGAATATGACTCAGTCTCTCACAGCGCTCCACGGCAGGTTGTTCTGCTGGAAAGCAAAAGTAGTTGAGTTACAGGGATATCATTTGTTAATTTACAAATACCTCTTCTGCAGAAGGGTAATGGATGTGGGATATCGTCAAAGGAGAGTTCCTCGCCAAATTTAAATGGACAGGAACTTTGGTCATCTCCTTTTGGTAAACCATGCATGCCAGGAATTATGCATTAGAATAGTTTAACACTAATACTGCACTGACTCAAACTATGTCTACCAGTTTGAATGATGTATTTTTTACTTCGGCCAAGAATTTAGTTATATTTTCGAAGTACACCGGGGGCTTCTACTTCCCAGCTCAGGTTTTGAATCTTGCAAATGCCTGGTCTGTCTTTTGTTATATTTCTCAATTTATCTGTTCGGATTGTGACTAGACCTAATGCTTTTTATTATGATTTTGCAATTAATCTAATATTTAGCCCTTAGCCACTAAGAAATGTTTGTTCATACAACGCTTTATAGTTTCACAGTGTTACATGATAACTCACTATTAGCAAACAGAATTTTTTTTAAAAAAATCCTGTAAACCAGAGTGGTTTATAAACCAAGCACAGATTAACAGACATCAGACTGATGCATAGTACTGTCGTTAGTAGTGCTTTAGTATAACCGAACACTTTGAGAGAACTTCAGATGATAAAAAGTGCTCCAGATAGGAAATGTCAAGGCACAGCTCTCAATGTCAAGGCAACTCTATTTACTCTTAGCTGCTGTAGGTTCCATGTCTATGTCCAGGTCTGACAGAGCGCAGTAGAAGAGCATCTGAACATATTTTGTTGTTGTAGCTGTAATACATAGAAAAAATGCGTGAGACAAAGTTACAATATATCTTAGACAAATATATGGATTTTGAGGATTTGAAAGCACTACACAGATATTAGGAAAATCTTAAAACACCTTAAACAATTGGATTAAGGACGTTATAAACAGCTAAGGGCAAAGTGAGCTCAATAATTAAATAGACAGTCTTGTTTAACTGGAGTTTCATCAACATTTTCACTGAATTGTCAGATTGATAGCAGAGTTCAAACTGAAGAAAAATAATAAAGTTTTGCTCTTCTAGACTACCTGAACTTGAGGAGTGAAAACTAATCTTCAGGCCAGTAATTCATCATTTTATAATTCACAAAAATTCATCATTTTATAATTTACAAAAATGCATGGACTCCTGCGACTCATTTGTTCCATTCCTTGGACAGCAAGTGAAACAATGGTGTCCTGATATTTCTGCCTTCCAGGGTACAGAACTGCATGCATTTAGTCTTCATGATTCTACATGGCTTCTGTTGAGCCAACACACCGAAGTGTGTCCATACCACAAGTATTAAATGACCCTATTCTACTGGACTGCTTTGTACAGGCATGCAAGGTTTTGTTTCCAGGACCATGCAATGAAGCAAATGATCTCAGACATGCTGTGTACAAAAGCATTGCAAAACATCATAAAGAATAAGGATTCTAGGAAAAAACTATTCTTTCTTCTGACCAAGCACTTAAGATTTTGGCACACTGACTAGGATAAGATGACGTTGCTTACCAGAGAGCCACTGTAGACATTTAGGTCGCTTTTCAACTGGCAGATAGACTCCCAAATAATACACAGGAATGCCTGAGAGGGCAATACCAACGCCAATAAGGGAATTGATTGTGTCGCTGTAGAGAGGAACTATGATCAGGAACAGGGAACATAAACAGTATACTATAGGGAAGAAGAGGTTAAGCTGTAGAGACAAATAAAAACAAACATTTATTAAAATATGCAGTGAAGATTCTATTGTAAAAAATGTCAGGTTAGACATGTCAGTAATAAAAATATAGCTATCGACTCTATGACTGCTGTGTACTGAATCTTTTGACTGCCTACAGTTAGTAAAATCTGCAAGCTGTCCGTGCTTCTGAGAGCCTCTTACTTAGTACACACCTGAGTATCTGACCATTTTGCTGTTTTCAGGCCTACACAAACCCAATTCCCTTCCAACTAGTAAGAGATCAATCTTCTGAAGCAGCACTTTAAAACTGAGCAGTAATGGATCATTTTATCTATTTTAATTGTAATTTTGATTGGGAACTAACTCAGCTAGACTTTTAATTACCATGTTGATGCTACAGAACTAATGGACTGCCTTACAACCGTTTTGCCTGGGCACCCAACAAATGCCACACAGCGAATAAGGAAAGTGGCAATAACCTCTTTATGGATTTGTTTTTCACTAAATCTATTTCACTGGCTGTAGTAATGAGTTTTCTCGAGAGTCCAGGGGTTGCCAGTAGAATACTATCTGAAAATCCTGAGAGTTTACTGGTATAAATACCGGGGTTTTTTTCTTATAAAGGTTAAAAATGTAAGTTGAGGAAAACCAAGTGCTACATTTCAGCAAAGGAGAAAGTGTATGCAGAGTTGTGAGGTTGACTGAACTGGCAAATGCTGATAGGAATTAAACAATCATTATCTATAATCTGACTGTAATCCTTCCTTTAGTAGAGTCAGTAGCAAAACTGCCAATAAGCAAGATTTAATCTTTCTCTCCCACAGATTTTTGGGGAGAACTTGGAAGCAAAGTGTGTGCATACTTCAGGAAAATTTGGTCTGCTCTAGAAGAATAGAAAGTTTTCTAGCAGTAGGTGCCTAGGATACTTTATGCTTTTGTTTGAACCACGTGGTTTTTATAAGCAGGATGTTACACTTCAACAGAAGAAAATGTGTTGGTAAAAATGGTGCAGGACGTTAAAATCACTATGTAGTGGGAGGGAACAATCAAAACATATATGATGATTCAAGCTTTTGAACTTCTGCACGAGCAGAATTTGGGGCATTTATGGGCTTTTGAGGATCATGCTGAATTTGTTGTCACTTAAGTTTGATCAGACTGTTAACCTCTGGAGCCCCATCACTAGCTCTACTGAGGTCATCTGTGAAAAATACAAAAGAGGAGCTTTCCTGGATGGGTTAAGAACCCCAGACATTTATTTATTCCTTATTTAATTTGAAATAAAGAGAGTTACAAGGTTGAATGAAAGGAAAAAGAAATGGTAAATAGCATTTTAACCTCATAGCAAATGGACCACAACAAATGCTCTTGTGGAAACTCGGATGGATTTTGCTCCTTCATTTCTTATCTTCTACATCGAAAGAATTGCTATCACTGATAAAGAGTCTATAATAACTGGGAATGTTGTGGTTGTCCTGTTAAGGGTCACATAACCATGTCCATTTGCTGGCTTTTAGGGTCTGTTTCCCCTCTTGTTTACTTACTTTAATAGGTCGTGGTCTGTGTGGCTGAGTATATCTCAAATATATTAGTCCTGCAATAGACAGACCCACAAAAAGCCAGTAGTTGAAGCAGTAGTAATTAATGAGGAGGAAAACATCTTCCACAAGGAGATAAAGCAAAGTCATTAAGCCCTAGAGATAATAAAAATAAAGACTTTTTAATGTGAAAATAAAGACATGTCTTATAAAATAAAGAGGTAGTAGTGTTATAAACCAGCATGTTTCCAACGTATTTGTCTGGACTTGGAAATCAGGTCCTTGGAAGAAGGACACTCTGAGAATTCTGCAGATATACTGTGTGAAACATGCTGGTATCTCTTCCTTGAACACAGCAGCGAGACCATCACATTTAGCTGAAGAGGTGTAGGGTCTGTGAAGTTACGTTTCAGGACCAGCAGGAAACCCTCCTAAGCAAGCCAGATGAAGAGCCCCAGACTTTGCTGCATTACGGAGAAGGCTTCTAAGAAGCTTTCCGCAGGAGATAACAGCAGCTTACTTTGCTGTCTGAAAACAAACTTTTTATTTAGCTTCGCCGTTGGAGGGTCTCACTGACATCATTAGAGTGAATTCAGTGGTATGCAGGTGTGCTCTACTGCCTGCGTGGAAAGACCTAAAATACCAGGATTTTTTATGTCTATTTTAATAGGCAGAAAAAAAAACCCCAAAACAACAACAAACCACTGTGAAAACTATGAGGGGTATTAAGGGAGTATAGCTCATCTTACTGGTGCAAACTGAATCCCTCTGAGAAGAGTATTCATAACATGATTATAACTTTTAATAAATTATTTGATGCCAAACAGGACCAGTATGATAATCTAGTCATAAACCATATGTAGCACCAGGCAGTGAAAGACACCCAATAAAATACACGTTCAAATAAACAGCAGTGAACTGCTTCTGAATGATGACACCTTCTCTGTGCATATCCTCCTCCTTCTTTTAATCTGTTAGATTTATGGATTATTACAATTATTTTTACTAATTTTATAATTTATAATTCCTCAGTTTTGTGTCACAGGATTCATTTGTATAGTGACAGCAGGAAAAAGTCGATATGGCTATAGGCATCCAGCAGCAGGGATTGAATTTTCAGTGTGCTGTCATGCCTGTTATAACTGGAGTCCTAGGAATCAGCCTGTGGCAGGGTCTGAGAGATGTTCCTGCCATATTCTTCTCCAGTGACGCTGAAATCTCACATGACTTACCTCCTGTCTTTACTGTTACATATTTAGCCCCACTCTGCTTTCTCAGTAAAGCTATTGGGCTTACTCCTCACTAATCTTGTTCAGCATATGAATGTGAATCCAGCCATTCCTTCCACTGGAAAAAAACCCCATCAGACAAGATAACACCACCCCCACCTTCAATGAGTTTGAGAAATGGTGGCTATTTGAGGCAGATCTTTCCAGTGCGGGAGAAGCCAGGGAGGAACACCGGGCAGAGGTGAGGTGTTACAGTCCCCGGGGCCGGGCTGTCACTTACATTGAAGAGGAGAGCAGGGACTGGTGTGAAGCACTTTACGTGAATCAAGCTCAGGCTGTCAGGGAGGTGTCCTTCCCTGGCTCCAACATAAAAAAGCCTATAAAAAGAATAAGAAAACTAAACTAGACAGTGAGCCGAGGCATAGCTTCTTGTTTCCTGACAAAGGCAGCATTAATTCTTTTATTATGCTGTCGTAAATATTGCTCTCTCTTCAAGTGGCTTTAGTTTATATTTGGGTGCTGATCATGAGAAGACATATCAGGTCCTAACCATCCTACCATAAACAAACAACGTGTTGTGGCAAGAATTAACTGTTTACGTTTACAATGCAGTAGTAATGAATGCAGATTTAAATAATTGAAAAGGAATCATCTATTATTAAATAAATCTTGTATTTCATACCTAGATGCTGCAATTATTGATGAGTTTAAGCCACTGTAGCAAGACATGGCCACTGCTATAGGAATTACCCACTTCGCATAACTAAGGGTTTCACTGCCAAACGTCTGTAACAGAAAAAGAAAATCAGAGTGAGACCCCTTATGTTAAGCATATGGACAATCCTGAGAAACTCTGATGAAAACACACCGGCCCAAATACAGCATCGTAGCCCATGCTCTTTTATCGCTCCTGATAATTACTTAGGAAATTAGAATTTGGATCAGCATCAAAATAAAAATGGCAGATACATGAAAAAAAAAAAGATTTTAAAAAACCCCTCGGCCTTGATCAAGTCAATGAGATAACAGAGGAAGATGTATTGGCTTTAACGTATTCTGACAAATCCACGCAGTAGTATGAGTTATAACTGTACTTCTGTATAAAATGCTGATAAAGTCTTAAAAAGCATTTCACTGCACATTTTTGTGTTGAAAATATTTCTGTGATCCCGCAGCTTCAAACATCACACGCTGTACATTATTAGAATGATAGGTAAAAAACCCCTGATTCCTAAACCACCCAAAACTTCCGTAGCTCTTTCTCTGTCTGACCCTGGTGAAAGCATCTTCTACAATGAAGTACTGTCAGAAGCAGGATTTACAGAGTATAGAGGAGGATTTTCCAAGAGCAGATTTATTTGACATATTCTTTATAGGCACCTTCTAATATACCGGTACTCTTACACGAAAGCAAAGTTTAAAACAAAGCAACAACCTTCAGCCTGGAAATAGTTCAATTGTTTTGCCGAGAAGCGTGCTCCCTGCAGTGTCATCCATACAGTACCTTCTCTTTGAATTATTTTATACAGCTTACCACAGCCACTGCATCACTCGTGAGGAGCTCTGACATGTCCAACACTACGTAGTATGCTATATTGGTCATCAAGTAAATAATAGTCACAATAGGCATTGAAATTGCAATAGAAAGGGGTAGATTCCTGTAAAAGGAACACAGCAAAATTATTTCATGTTCTTTAAATAAGGAATACTTAATTAGAATATTATTCCCAAATTCAAACCTTTGTGAACGGACATCTGCATCACTTTCTATAATCCATCATTCTGTAATGTGGGGTTACAAAATAATGTGCTGCCACGTGTGGAAAAATTCCATAAGCGGCTTAATTTGGCTGCTTGTGGGTCTGTCACAAGTTTTAGAGAAAAAAAAAATGTATATTTATATCTGTAAATTTTGTATACTGTCTTTTGTAGAGAGTAATTGAAGAGAGCACTTAAGCAGTGAGATTTAAATGCGCACTTAGGTGTTTTCTTTGTCGAAGCATTTTTTTTTTCCTGACTCATAAGCCATGCATGTCCCAAGACAAGGTGGACTGTATCAATCTCAGCAGGTGATGTGCTGGGATTTGTTCTTCTCCTTTAAAAATTCTTGTCTGAAGTGTAAGGTGTAGAATACATATATGGAGACGAGCGATTTATTAGTGTGATGAACTTGGTGAGGGAGGACAATCATCAGAGTTCTCATACTTACTCCTTTTGAAAAGAGGAAATAGTTTGACTTATTTCTAGTCAGAAACAAATACAGAGAGGCTTTTCCTACCAGGACACTTCAGTGATTCAAAGGAAAAACAGATGTTTACCTCTCGGGATTCTGCATTTCCTCGGTGACATAGTTGAGTGTGTCCCATCCCGAGTAGGAGAAGAGGGCAGAGTAAAGAGCCAGTGCGATCATCCCTGGGTTTGTCGCTGAGCCCTTGAACGGAGCTCTCAGGTTTTCTGTCTCTCCTGCACAAACAGAAGGTACCGATTGCCTGTTAATGCTTCAAGGAGAAGGACACGACACTAAAAGTCTCAGCTAACCAGAAGGAAATAAAACCCCACTGCATCCAAGTTTCCTTATTGTTTCTAAAAGTGCACAGCTTTCTATTTTCACTTGACAAATAGGAAAGTTTCAGTCAGATGTTCAGACAGCTACGCTTCTACAGGGAGACAGCAGAAGTCTTTTTCTTGTGTTTGTTACTTGGATGTGACTTGCGTAATTCTCTCAGAATTCACGGTGTCCTCATCTCCTGGCATCACTGTCAGCCCTATCGAAGGAGGGAGCTGTGCTGAGGTCATGCTATGATCTGTCAGCCAGGCAAAAGCATTTTAAAAAACACAATTTCATTTCCTGAATCTGTCTTATATTTCTTCCTCATATCTGTGTTTCTGTTTTCACCAGATGAATTAGTGGCCACTGGAGGGGGAACTCCTGGAGGCATCATTCTCAGGGGGATACTCTGCCCCACAAAGGTGTTTCCCAAAATAGAGAAAAGACTTGAAAAATCTTTCCTTACAAACTTCTCCTCTAGTTTAGGTCAATCAGTTGAGATGACACTCTGCAGAATGCTGCAAAATAGACATGTTAATGAAATGGAACGAGCCTTCCCTGAGATTGGGGAAAGGGGAAGGGAGGCCTTACTGAGTTTGCAGAAGGAAAGTCAATTATGTAGTATAAATGGAAGTGGGTTAAGTAGTAAGGAAGACAGAAATGTGCTGGAACCTCTGTTAGGGAGTAAGTTCTTTCTTGCAAAATGAAACAACTTCACCCTGTGGTTAAACTAAGGAGTTTATAGATACCACAAAAGCAATTCAGTCTTTAAATTGAGCAATGACTACCAGGAGACTGTTTGAACTGAGGAAGGTGAAAGTATGAGATGTACACACCCTTTGGAGAAGGAAACGATCGGAAGAAAATAAAAAAGAAAAATCCCAAAGGACCAAGAAAAGCTTTTTTTTCCTAAAGATGTATTAAAAATCAGATCCATTCCCAGAGTTTTAAAACAGGAGGAGCATCTGAGCACATCAGAAGGAGTACAGCAGGGCTGGAATATCAGAACTGTTCTTTTCATTAAAGCAGCTGCTGAGTTTAAATCGTGCATTGACCCGATCACAGCTTCCTCCAGCAGACTACGTCGTTCCTCCTCCCAGTCCTTTCTGTATTTAAGTGCTTGGTTCTGCTTAACCAAAGCAGAAACGACACCTTTACTACAGCTAAAAGCCCGCAGCATTTTGTGTTCCTCACAAGAATATTTCCTCTCCACCTTTACCCTCCCTGACCCCACAGAGAAACACAAAGGACCCAACGTGAGTTATGTGGCTGCAGGAGCAGAGGGAATGGCCGCTGGGCCAAACTGCGTCGTGACAGCTGCACACCAGTGAGTGGACTGGGAGCTTTGAAGGAGTCAGTTTGAAAGCACAGGTGAATTGATGACTGTGGGGACAAAGCAAAGCTGCTATAGGGGTGACATCACAGACTCACACCTTTCTAAAACTGCAGCAGCTTCATGAGGGGAGCTAGTCCTCATGTAACTTTGGTCCTTAAGTGATGCTTTTCCTCTGCGTCTCCACGTTCCTGCCCTTAGGATGGGTTCGTTTGTTCAGATTTCTTTAGCCTTGACCAAGCCAGTGACAACTGACATGAACGGATAATGGCTAAACCAAAAAGCTCTCTGAAAAGTCTGGTGTAGCTTTACAGCATAACAGCTGATGCATTAGAACTGCAGGCAAGAAAGTCACCAAACACAGGAAAGCAAACACGCTTGTTTGGCTTTATAACCTAATTTCAGCACGAGAAAAAGACAGGGAAGAGCGAAAACATTCTTCATTTTAGCAGAATAAAGATACAATAGCTATTTAGGAATGTAATGGGAAAGGAAAATGAAACCTTAGTAACTAAGCAACAGAGCTGGAGTTGGAAGAGACTTCACCGTACCAGAAACTTAAATTAATGAAATCAAGTTTCAACGCCAATAAAAACAAATCTATTGTCATATGCAAAGATCAGAGGCAGCACCAGGATAAACAAGTCTCCAGCTTTTCAGTGTATTCAGTTCAGTCCAGCTACTCCCGATACAGGGTGGCTCATCTGCCCTGTGATGTCTTACGGCACCCCACGTGATTCACGGGACTGCACCATTAGTCTTCTCCCTTGTTTCTGGGAACAAGCACAGCTTCTCACCAGCGAAGGGAAGGATGAGTTCCTCCCTCCCTGACCCTCTCTTGGCGAGTGCTGGTTTGCTATACTAAGGATAGAAGAAAAATTCAAAGCCTCGTTGCTTAACAAGCCGTAAAATTCCTCTGATCTTCCTATGGCATTTTTTTTTTTTTTCTAGAATAACCAACATTTCCTATGTAAATCTTAAGGAGTTTGATCTTCCTGCACAGATTTTGAAACTCATATATGGTTTAAGAATTTAAGCAAATGAAAATGGTTCTTACCTTTCCCAATTTTGTAAAGACCAACAGCTATCACCAAGATAAGAGCCATAACTTTTGCATACGTGAAAATATCTTGTACACGTGTTCCCCACTTCACATTAACACAATTAATAAATGTTAAGGAACCTGCAGAGAAAAAGAATATGCCTGAGAGGAGCACTGTACGTTTTACATCACTTAAAGCATATTTCCAGATACCACCCCTCTTTCAAGGAATAAACCAGAATCAGATGTCACCATTTCAGGATCACCTAGATTTATTAAAATGAATGAAATACCCGGTTTAAGATGTGCATGGTGGTTTTCTGAAGGACACTGTTTTCATGACAGTAAGTAGGTAAAACATAGCAGCTTTTGAATTTTAGGACTAACTCCTGCCCCTTTTAAATAAACTCAACAGAGTGGTTCACATGCAGAAAGTGAGCTTTTTTTATATCCTTCGTTTGAACTGAAGTTTTTCTTGAAGTTCTCCATGCTGACTCGAGCGTTAGTCTACATGGAGAGTAAGGACAGCTTCTGCACCAACAAGTTTGGATGCTGTGAACAAGATACTGGCCTGAGCCAGGCCAGCAGGCTGTTACTCAGTGCCCGTGGCTTAGAAGACGTGTCATTCATGCTTTGACCCCGTCTGAAGATTGCAGAAGTGCTTCCTTACAGAGTTCTCTCAAGCCTCAATTTTGACAGAATCTCACAGAAATCACAAAGTAGCTGTTGCAGAGAGTGGGTGGGATCAACTTCCTCCTGGTGTATTCTTCTGCCATATCCTCCTGGAAGCTCTGCTAAGGCATATGGAGGACAGGAGGGTCATTCAAGACAGCCAGCACGGCTTCACCAAAGGCAAGTCTTGCCTGACCAATCTAGTGGCCTTCTGTGATGGACTGACTGTCACAGTCCCCCTTCTTCTCTCTAAATTGGAGAGAGTTGGTGAATGGATTGTTTAGTGGATAAGGAATCGGTTGGTTGCAACCAGAGGGTAGTGGTCAACGGCTCAATGTCCAGATGGACATCAGTGATGAGTCGTGTCCCTCAGGGGTCCATATTGAGACCGCTACTCTTTAGTATCTTCACCAGTGACATAAACAGGGGATTGAGTTCACGTGCAGCAAGTCTGCAGATGACACAAAGCTGAGTGGTGCAGTTGACATGCCTGTGGGATGGGGTGCCATCCAGAGGGACCTGGACAAGAAGTGGACCACGTGAACCTCATAAGATTCAACAAGGCCAAGTGGTAGGTCCTCGCACGTGGGTTGGGGCAATCAATACAGACTGGGCAATGAGTGGATTGAGAGCACTCCTGTGGAGTATTGACGATACTGGTGCATGAAAAAGCTGGACATGAGCTGGCAATGTGCACTCACAGCCCAGAAGGCCAACTGTACCCTAGGCTGCATCCAAAGAAGCATGACCAGCAGGTTGAGGGAAGTGATTCTCCCCCTCTGCTCTGGTGAGACCCTACCTGGAGTACTGTGTCCAGCTCTGGAGTTTTCATCACAGGAAAGACATAGACATGTTGGAGTTGTTCAGTCTGGAGAAGAGCAGGCTCAGGGGAGACCTTATTGCAGGGTTCTGATGCTTAGTTGGGGCTTATAAGAAAGATGGGGACAAACTTTTTAGCAGGGCCTGTCCAACAGGAGAAGTGATAATCGTTTTGAAGTAAAAAAAGGTGGGCTCAGAGTCAATATAAGGAAAAATTTTTCTGTGATGATGGTGGTGAACCACTGGCACAGGTTGCCCAGAGGTGGTAGATGCCCCATCTCTGGAAACATTCAAGGTCAGGTTGGATGGGGCTCTGAACAACCCGATCTAGTTGAAGATGTCCCTGTTTATTGCATAAGAGTTGGACTAGATGACCTTTAAAGGTCCTTTCCAACCCAAGCTATTTAGGATTCTATGTTTTTAAATGTGGTATATACAGTGAAGTAAGATTTTATGCTCTAGAATTTTAAAAAATCTCTGTAGTAAAACTTAACAGCATACCTATTTCTTCCAAGTACAGTAGTATATATCAGCAGCTCTTAGAATTATAGGGCTATTTCTTAAAAATGATAGAGTACTGAACATTTAGGAGTCATTTGTGATCCTATAAGGTGCTATTTGAAACACTGCAAAGGATACCTTTACTGCATGTCTATATGGCACATGACGTGTATCGTGCTGCAGAGTGTAATTAAATTCAAGGCAATCGGATCTTGCCACGGAACTCCCAGTAAATTTTCCTAAATATATAGATTTAAATAAGTTCTCTCCACTCAGCTGGTGAAGTGCCAATTAAATCCATGCTAGTGAGTCTTATGAATCTTGTTCAAGCTAGTAATAAATTCGCTGTCTGACACTGCTGAATTGCACAGCACAGTTAATAGAATAAGCTGTGATCTTCCCAGAAATCGAGGCTGGTACTCAAAATGCTTGTTCAAAGCCTAGTCAGTGGTGAGACAGATAATGTGCTGTGCGAGGCAGCAGAAGCTGCCAGAGCTTCTAGAGCCCACAGTTGATTCACATGAAAGCAACAGCAAGAATAACTAAGAAAGTGAAGCCTCAGAGAAACACCAATGTTTGAAGACTACTCTTGAGTGTTAGGGTTTCATGAGGTGGACCTAGAGCAATGGTGGAGAATTTCAGCTGATGAAGCCTTTTGGACTAGGGTTCATTGCTTTTCTAGACTGCTGAGTGGCCATGATGGTCTCAAGTTCTACCATGGAGCCTTTTTCAGAAGTGACCTTGATCTACATCACAGTGGCAAGAGTCAGGCTACAGGGAAAACCCACCTTTTCAGAACTGTCAGTGTACGTTATATTATCTTAAAATTACATCTCATTTTGGAAGTTTTCACTGAGTTGTACAATCTAAGCCATTTTGACAAGATCATGCTATAGCACGGTCTCAAAGGAGCACACACCAGAGCTTGGCAAGTCCATGTTTATGAGGAAAAGAATCTGAGTACATTCTGTCTACCGGAGGATAAATTTGTAACGCTTGTCTCTGTGCTCACCTAAGACACAGAGCTGTGACAAAGACAACTCTGCAGAGTGTCTGATCATACTACACAGTTTCTCTGGAGACAACACTCATGTTAGGCACACCATTTTTAATTTTATATGAATCTTATTATTTTTTGTTCATTTTTTGTTCATTTTTTGTGACTTGCAAGAAATAGAGGAGAGAGAGCAAAGACCAAATGTGGGCTGCCAGTTAGGCCAATGACTCATAGAGATATCTGTATCTTTACTCAGCAGTCACAGCTTCCCCCCGTGAAATTGTTACAATTCACCTCTCCCCTCTAATAACCCCAGCCTCAAATAAAATCCATCTGCATCAGATTACTTCCTACATGTTCCTAAGAACACGTTATTTTCACAGAAGGTGAAAGAACAGAAACATCTTTCTGGGCACCCACAAATTATCATTCTTAACTTCTAGGAATCGTAACTTTACTTACATATACAAGCAGCTGCAATCAACCTGACTGCATCATATGGAGGCTCACAATGAGGAAAGATTGGTTGTACAATATAGTTAGCAAACGTGATTGCTATCACTGCCTGGGTTGTTGGTTCGATAATTAGCAAAGAAGACCAGAGTCTGATGAAGGCCACAAAAGCACCAAACGCTTCCAGGATATAGGCGTAACTGCCTCCAGATTTAACGATGGATGTTCCCAATTCAGCGTAACACAAAGCTCCAAACAGAGAAAACACCCCACCAAGGGCCCAGATGACCAGGGAGAGTCCATAGGAGGCACTGTACATTAAAACACCTCTGGGTGATACAAATATCCCAGAGCCAATCATGTTCCCTACAATTAAAGAAACTCCATTTAGTAATGTGATTTCTTTCTTCATCTGCATTTTTCCACTTGTCTCTGACATAATGTCCATTTCAGCTTTTCCATTCTTCGTTCGGGACTTTTTATGGCAGCGTGTTTGCCAGGGAGCTGGCATCCTCAACTGTCATCACCTGAAAACAAGAGGAGAGAACATCTTCTGTAAGGCCCGTGACACCAGACACATGGATAAGATAATTAGCATACAAGGCATAAATTGTAAATAGAGCAATTTTTTTTGCTTGTTTTTACCTTGCACTCCGGGGACCACATACTAGTGGATTTTAACTTTCACTGTTCCATACCTTTTTAATGGATAAAGGTGAAGCCACTGGCTGTGACTATAGATTCTGAATCCTTCATGATCTCTGAGTTCACTTTTGTTATTTATCTTGCATTGTAGTTCTACATTATGTTATTAAAGTTATCTTAGCAAAGAAGCGAGTTATCTTAGCAAACCAGAGGGATGGGATGTCATCCAGAGGGACCTAGACAGGCTGGAGAGGTGGGCCCAGGTGAACCTCATGAGGTTCAACAAGAGCAAGTGCAGGGTCCTGCCCCTGGGCTGGAAAAATCCCCACTATCCATACAGGCTGGGGAAGAGGCAATAGAGAGCAGCCCTGCAGAAAAGGACTTGGGATGCTGGTGGACAAGAAGCTGGACATGAGCAGCCAGGGTGTGCTTGCAGCCCAGAAGGCCAATCGCATCCTGGGCTGCAGCAAAAGAAGT